>SPJY01015242.1:3856716-3891245 GCA_005191435.1 Raddia distichophylla | reverse complement strand
CTTCAGGATTAATTCATAAGACTACTTCATGTAATCTAACTAAATGTGGTGCGTGACATAATTAATTCTCATGTATTCCAGATATATATATATTCTAGCATGCCATTACCAATTCAAAGGCATAAATAATTACTGATAATTATAATGGCAAATGCACACAAGGATTGCACATAAATAATTACAGAATTAAATAATGCTTCAAATTCAAAGCCGGGTGCAAACATCAAGTTCCCAAGATGCTAAAAGGCCAAAGATTAAGTTTTCAATATATTTGAAAAATCTAGGAAGGCATCGGAAAAACTTCTAGTAATTTTCAAGCTTCTAAGGGATTTTAATGCAATTTTCATTCTTCCGGAAAGAGGGGTGCCAAATTTAAATCCCCGAGTTGAAAATCATGCCAAAATTCAAATCTCGGGTGATTCTGCAATTTCACAATTTCAATGCTATTTCACAAATATTCATGGGCTTTTCCAATTTCTCAAAAATTCCGGCCCAATCTAGACCTTTCGATCTAGCGTACAGTCTGCTGCTAGCAGAGCCGAACGTAGTCGGTAAATGGGACGGATGGTCTATGCACCCCATCTGGAACTTTCGGTCCAGAGCACAGTCTGCTGCGAGCAGGACGGCGCATAGTAGGGAAGGCCCAACAAAATTATTAATAGTAATAATGCAAATTCAATTCAAATTCGGATGATTCTGCAATTTTTGGAATTTCTCCGCGGCCTTTTTTTTAATTTCTTCGGGGTTTGGCCCATAATGGGTCCTTCGGCCCAAACTAACCATGCTTGCAGACCGGGAGGGCACGCGGGGCCAGTGCAGGCTGTGGCTCGGCGCGGCGCATGCAGGCTGATCCAACTCGGCCTACGCTAGCGAGACCGGCTCGGCTTATGCGGGCTAGGCCTGCTCGGGGCGCCGGCTGCAAGCCGGCTCGACCTGGACCGCCAGCGGGCCAGTGTACGGCCCAAGAGGCCCATGCTATCTGGTGGCTAGGGTTGCCAACCCTAGCCGCCAGGTGGGCGACGGCGGCCACCGGCGGCCATGCGCCGGCTGCGGGCACGGCGGTTTCGGAGCGGCTTTCACAGCGTGCGACACGGGCGAAGGCACAGCCGGGGCTTCAAGGCGCGCACAACACGTGGACGGCGGCCGTGACGGCGCCGGCTGCAGGCTCGGCAGTGTTGAGCTTTTGCCCCTTTTCTGGGCCGGCCCACACAAGAGAATAAGAGAGAGAGGCAGAGGGAGAAGCAGGCAGGGGGCGTGCTCGCCCCATTCGTGCCCCAACCCTAGGGTTGGTGCGGTGCGGGTGGCGGCACCATCTTCCTTGGCATGCGGGCTCCGGAGGGGGTCGTGGCCGGGCATCTCGTAGGGCTGGTAAGCACCTCCACCCCTATTAGAGGCCGCAGCTCCCTCTCTCTCGGGTATTCGGTTTTTATCTCGGCTGCTCACTGTTTTTCCCATCTACTCTCACTCCAAGCTGTTCGGTGGTTTCGCCGGAGCTCCGGTCGGCTTGCTGGCCGGCGCTGGTTGCTGGAGGGGAACCCGTGCCGCTCTCCGTCGATCTGGTACTCGGTGGCCACGAGGTGGACGCCGTGCCCTTGCTGCTCCTTCCTCTGCTCCTCGGGTTCCTCCTGTGGCCTTTGGCTGCGGTGAGGGATATCGACATCGTATCTTCGGATCGTTTCGCTTGTGGTGCTTAGCACGGGCGATTTGATTTCTGGGACAGTGCCTTGCACGCTTTGCCTCGGCATCGTTGGCTCGGATCCAACGCACTGTAAGATCTCTTCGCCTCTTTGTCCAGTGGACCGATTTGGTTATTTCCGAGGGACTAGCCTTCACGCTAGAGGCCATTTGACCTAATTTGGGTGCACTGTGTTTTGGCACTGTTAATTGTTCGATGATGATTACTTAGATTTGAGGCTTACTTAATCTGTTTATTAAAAGAATCTGCTAGACCTAGATAAGTACTGCTCTTAGCTTTCTCTGTGGTTGCTCTCTGTGTTTGGTTAAGCACCTGAGAGTAAGGTATTAGATCAATTTACTGTTGCCATGTTTATTTCCTTAATCTGAAGAACTAGATTGTTCTTGATACTAGTTAGTGCAGTGGGCAGTTCAGCTGCTGTTCGGCTTGATCCAGTGGCTGTTTGGGGTCTGGCCGAACTGTTTTATTGATCTTTTAATTACTCCGGTGAACACTGACTTCATTTGTCATGTACATAGAGCAGTGATTACCTTTTGAGCTTGAGCAGTACTAATCTTTGGTTGCAATCCTGAAATTTTCAGATTAGATAACCTGTGATATATATTGCCCAAATACGGTTGGATGGCTAATTTAATTAGCAACCCCTGTTTACAATCTGAGAACAACTTTCCAAATAAAACCTTGAGCTGTTTGTTGGTTTTATTACTGTTGGCAGCATTGAATCTGTTTGAGAATATCATGTATTTATATGTCTTCTTGATCATATTTGAGAAATACATGTTATATAATTCAATTGACTTGCATTTAATTATAGTTGTACTCATTCTGGAATTTTGTATTATCTTTCTCATTATGCTAATTTTGCAACAGGCAGTACAGCGATGGCTTCGGGGCACACGGATGGTCACAGTGATGGCGCGGCGGCGGCGGCGGCCGACCACGGCGCATGGCTTCGGGAGGCAGCGCTACGGCGGCAGGCCATTTCGAGCAGCTTTGGTGAAGCGCGCACAGGATGCTAGCCAATTCAATTCAAGACGCATACATTGATACATGCACACATACACAATACGTGCATTGATGCATGGCTATACACGTACAATGGATGAAACAATTCATGCCGTACGTTGCAACCTGTGTGCTGATGCAAAACGACGGCGGTCGCAGCTTCCGGCGACGCGGCATGGTGCATGCGGTGCACAGTGATGCCGACGAGAAAAACAATCGACTAGATTGATTCGAAGAACCCGGAAAAACTTCCAATCTACTATGAATTCGTACAGAAATTTTCTGATCTGCTATACAATTCATGCCGAGATTTCCGATCTCTTATTCAATTCCATGCAAGATTCAATACCTTTTTGATCTTCAAACGAATTCCGTAGATTGTCGCGTAGGACAGAAGTCGCGTAGGACTTTTTCGGCAACCCGAGTGAGAGCCGGTGTGAGGAAGATGCTTCCACGCCTTCTCCTCCTCGCTGATCATTCGGCACGTCGAGAGCGAGCGTGCTGATAACGTGTTAATTAAGAAACCTCGCGAGCTTCTCTTTATTAATTCTCAGATCTGATCTACAATATGGTGCTCCGCCTCTTCTTTTATAGTGTTGTTTAGGGTTTAGGCTAGGTCCAATGTGGAACCCACCGTGGGGGAGCCGCCGGCCGGCCCTAGCCACTCCGTGCTGTGCGCCGGCCCTAGCCGGACCGGGCTCCCCACCCGGAGGTTTCCCAACACTTTGTACTAGTTTCAGGTTCTCAGGCTCAGCAGTAAGCCCCCGAAAAGAGAAATTCTAGTCCAAGCCACAACGGTACAGAGTTCATATATGCACGTTGATCACCGTTCGATCAGTGCATTGCGTATTCTAGTCCAGGCCACAACGGTACAGAATTCATGCACGTTGATCACCGTTCGATCAGTGCATTGCGTCTGAATTTTTTAAAGAGAAATTTGCACTGTTGCCTCATAAACTTGTAGCGATTCTCACTTGCCCACTAAACTTGAGTTTTACTTTTTCGCCCTCCTAAATTTGTATCTGTTTTCACGATTGCCCCAAAACCGTTAGAACAACTGTTAAGTGTTAATGTGACGCTTACGTGTATGGTAGAGCCATGTCAGCACTTAATGGTTGGCATAACGGTTTTGCGGCAACCTTGCAAACAAAGACAAGTTTAGAGGATGAAAAAGTAAAACTAAAGTTAAGGGGTCAGATAAGAGTAGCTACAAGTTCAGAGGGCAATAGTTTAATTTTCTCTTTTTTAAAATAAAGTTATTTTTATAAATAGGTAATTAATATTCTATTTAATAAACTAAAGAATAGTCGCTCCTCGTCGTGTCATTGGCCAGGTATAAATCTCACTGGACTAATGAGCTGATTTTGTATAATTTTTAATGCGACCGATGGATAGGGGATCACGGCAAATCACGCGTTGGGATTTAAATCTAGCCTTGGGCTAAATTTAAATCCAGCATATTGGTCGGGCTGGATTTAATTCCTTAGCCCTTTGGTCGGGCGGGTTTGTGACCCAACTCATTAAGCTGATTTTCTACTTCCCCCTAGCGAAACAATTTTTCATACTAAATGAAGATTTGTTTGTTTATTGGGGAAAACATGGTTGACAACAATGGATGCATTTGCAGGGACATGTTGACGTTTTTTTCATATTTGCTTTCTATTCGGGCATGCACCAACATGAATAGAGTAAAGCTGATTTTACAGTTATCAGCTATGTTATAATTAAATTAATTAAAAAAACGGAACAACATCAGTATTAATAAATGGAAAACGTATCAAAACTATCCTTAAACTATGCTCGTTGTACCATTTAGGTGATTGAACTCGAATACTAGACTTAACTGGTCTCGTCTATCAAAACCAAGTTTGATCGGTCATTTGACTAGAAAAAAAAAACAATTTTGAGGTTTTAATTGCTAGTGTAACGCCCACGTGTGCGGTTTCGACATGCATGACAGGCACAAGGGCGTCCACCTCACCCTTCTCACTAATCTCCTCTCTAATCTCTCTTTATTGGCACTAGTTAGCAAGAATGTTACATTGGGACTTGCCGAAGGAGGTGAGTTGGAGTCGTGGCGATGGCATCACCGCGGCGTGGCCGCGGCTTTAGCGGTAACGCAACGGGGGGTGGCGTCGTGGAGCCTCCGTCGTAGGAGAAGTAGGCATGCTAGTGAAGTCACGGCATTGAAGGCAAGGCGCGCGCATTGTGGCGGTGGTGGCATCGTTACAATGGTGGCATCATGGCGTGGCATGAAAGCGAGGTAGTGTCGTCGTGGCGGCGTCTTAGGGGTGTCAGTGCCATCATAGCTGGATCAAGAGGAGGATGGCCCAGGAGTAGGGTGATGTTGGAGCTGGTGGAGGAGACTGGCCCCGGAGCTAGAAGAGGAAACCAGCCCTGTGAGGCAGGGGGTTGGCATCGTGGGAGATGAGCTTTGAGAGAGAGAAACAGAAATTAGAGAGAAAAGGGAAGAGATCAAATAGAGAGAGGGTTGAGGTGGGTGCTCACGTGTCAGCCAAAACTGCATACATTGGCGCCATGCTAGGAAGAATTCCCCTAAACCGCTATTTTGGTTGGTCGAAGAACAGGTCAAGAACGTTTTCATAAAGTTGGAACCGATCAAGTCTGATATTATGATTTAGGGACCAATCAAGTCTTGTATTATGATTTAGGGACCAAAATGGCTCCTTGGGAATAGTTTAGAGACAATTTATTGTTTTTTCCTAAATAAATTGGTATTAAAGATTTAATTAATATCAGCATTACCAATGCATTATTTTCTCGTAGTTAATTATATATTTTAATATTAATTAACTATTTATGTTCTTCCATTCATCAATTTTGAATTAACTTAATTATAAAAGCCAATATTTTTGTACAACCACCTTACTCTATTCCAGTTAAATGGAGCATGCACACATAGGAATCAAATAAATCCAGCCCCACCAATTGACCATACTTGCCCTGATCGTTGTATCCACCCGTTCAATGGGCAAATTATATAAAACATGTCTATTGGTCTAGTAAGATTTATATCTTACCCGACTGCATGGGGGGCGAAGCGCGGCTCTCTGTCTAAATTTTTTAACTGAAATATTATTTATTTATTTTAAAATTGAAGATACAAAAAATCATAAAATTCCATTGTCTCTGCCACCATCTTATATTTTTTTGCTTGGTATGGAGTACAATGTACATTAGTCATTGTTCAATCTCATGCGCTTACTCAACCATCGTCTTAGCATTTGTTTTCCAAAAATACCCCTCCATTCCCCCAAATTGCTATTCGGGCATTCTTCCTTCTACTCTCCTCCTCTTCTCCCTCCATCGTTTTCTTGTTCAGCCGCCTCAGCCCACAATTTTGCCCCTCTGTTGGCTCTAGCTTGATCAACTCATTATATGGCTGCCAAAAGCTAGCCAACAACCACCGACACCTCCATTGTGACCAGGGGGCTCACCAGACACCATGCTGCGCTTCGGCAGCTTGGTCTAGATTAATAAAGATTTCATGTGATTGAAATTTATGGTAATTAATCTACGATATATGCGATTCATAAGCAATACATGGTTAGGGGCGGATCGTCCACCTAGGCTACCAAGGCGGCGGCCTAGGCTTGGATTTGAATCCCCACTTATATCTCCCTTGGGGTATAAGGCTCGAACCCACTTATATCTCTCTTGTTCTCCCTTTTTCTTTTGCGGATTGCATCTTAACAATTTAATTGGTATGGCTATGCACATCAGCAATTTGTACTCTCTCATAAGTATGTTTTTCTTCTTTTGTTGTGCAACATTTTGGTAGATTTAACTTTCGATTTGTTATAATGTTAGTAAGTAGATAGTAAAGCCAGTGGATTGTTAACTTGGAGTTAGCATGTTTTATCTTAATTATGATATTTTTATTTTGAAATGAAAGACAATTTTAGCGTTGTTCCGATACGAATTTTTATTCCGGATCCGCCTTTTTGTAACAACATCGATAGATATAGCTAGCGCCCAGGCGCTGGCCGGCGGACCCAACCTAACACCCGCACCACCGCGCCGGCCGCATCCACCAGATCACACGCCTAATTAACCATGCATGCATGCATGTAGCTGGTAGCTAGCCACGCGTACGTTTGGCGCCACACAGCCACGCTGGCTTGCGTCTGAAGACATGCAGCCACCAGTATGCAGCGCGCTGGAGCGCACCTTGCTGCATGTTCTCGGGTGCCTCCAAGAGAGAGGCGACCGATCCAAACAGTACTCGCGTGCGTGTGTTGTTGCTGTCGTATGTTTGCGTTCGTGCATGGACGCACTCGGCTAGGCTAGGGACCTAGGGTAGCTGCAGGGTACAGTATATATGACAAGCTAAGTGAGCATTTTTCACGGGTATATATATATACGCGGCAAAATTCAAAAGGTTGAGGCCACACCGGATATTTTTCAAAAACTGCTCCCTCTTGTCCATGGAGTTTTCTGACCGATTCAAAGTCGTTGGTTCTCGCCTGAGATTCCACCATGTCGGCACTGCCTCCCGGCACTTCGTCCCCCACCAAACCGAGCCACACTGCCTCGAGCCACGCCGTCTTGCGCCATGCCGGCCAGTGCCGAGGCCGCACCGTTGAGGTTGCGGCCTAGCGGGCCAGGATGGTGGCCGCAGCCTCGCCGGTGGCAGCGACAGCAGACCGCGGTTGGCTTGTGGGAAAGAGAGGAGAGGATGAAAGAGGACCCGATAACTTTTAGTTTGTAAATCTAGCAGTTTTTTACAAAAGACCAAAGAGAGAGAAGATGACGAACTCCTCGTAGAAGAGGAAATGTGGTGTTCATATTGTTTATATTATCCCAACAATTACATTTGAAAATTACTTAAGATTCCACTAAAAATTAAGATTTCTCTTTGGTATATTTTAGATAAATTAGTTATCTTAACCGACGATAACCTAGCGAACAAACGGTGTTGGACAAGTGGATCACAATGTTGTATATGCACTAAGATTGAATTTATTTGGCAGGCTTAATGTGCCAATGAGTTTTCATCATATTCGAGGAGGCTGGATCTCATTGTCACTACAGGTGTAGGATCATCTAGAAATATAAAGATTGGCACTACGGCTAAATTTTAGTCATTGAAATAATATTATTTTTGATAAATGTAAAGATATATCTTGCAGGATAACTTTAGATAAACCTATTGGTTGTGTAGTTGGGCCTAACTAAGAATGAGGAGGACAAAACAAATATAATTGTAGTGTGCCAATTTTTGGAGATTGTCGTTGGCATGTTCTTTGCTGACTATGAATGAAAAATAAATAATAGACTATATACTTGTATTAGTCACCTTCTCAATATTAGGGATTTATTTATGTTTATTGTTAACAGTTTGCTAAATGACTTGTAATCAACTTTCGTACATCAGCCAAAAAACTAAAAAGGGTTTTGATGAATTTACCGTATTCAGAGAAGGTGTATATAAGCTTTATATATTAAAAAAAAGCTGAGGTATAAGCAATGTGCTGGTATGACTTGTCTTCCAACATGTGCGACTTTTTTTTCCCCCACAAGTTTCTCTGTATCTGGAATAATGCATGCCCCAAAAATTTCCAGCAGTTGGGAAATTTTTACTGACAGTGTGCGCTGACTACCTCGCGCTTAACCAACAAGAGCAGAGTCTTGAACCTTATGAAACGGGAAAAATTGGTTTAATGATATATATATATAAATCAAAATTCCAAACGTATGCCACATCTTTTACATATTAAGAATCTATACCCATTTCCGCCATGCGGGATGGCTTTTGCCATGTGGAGTGGCGGAAACCAAGCTTTTGTCATGCCGTACGGCGAAAACGGTGGCTTTCTCCATCCCCCACGGCGGAAGCCACCGGGGCGCGACACGTGTCCAGGACTCCAGGCGCCTCATAGGCCGGATGAGCCTCGGATCGTTGCATGCATGCAAGCAAGTACAACGCAATGTCAAATATAATGCATGGCAGTGGCAGAGCTCATCCGACACGCAATTCAACGCACAGCAGCGATCGATGGACAGCGCACACAGGGTCTATGAGGCGCCTGGACACGTGTCGCGCCCCGGTGGCTTCTGCCGTGGGGGATGGAGGAAGGCGCCGTTTCCGCCGGACGGCATGGCAAAAGCTCGGTTTCCGCCACTCCACATGGCAAAAGCCATCCCGCATAGCGGAAATGGGTATAGATTCTTAATATGTAAAAGATGTGGCATACGTTTGGAATTTTGATTTATATATATATATCATTAAACCAATTTTTCCCGTTTCATAAGGTTCAAGACGCCGCCACCCTCCCTTGCCTTCCAGCTTCCACAGCCGTGCCTCCGACCGGCGCCGGTCCTCCTCCTTCCGTCGCCTTCGTCGCCGATTGCCGCCGCCTCCCCTGGCCGTCGTTGGGTCCGCCCGTTCCCGGCTAGCCGCCGCCGATCTTCCTGGCCTGGGTCCGGCTGCCGCCGTCGCTCCCTCGCTGCGCCGCCTCCTCCCCGATCCGGATCAGGCAACGACGACTGCTACCTCGCCTCCACCTCCTTCTCCTGGCCTGGATCCAGCCGCTGCTACCGCTCCCTCGCTACGCCATCTCTTCCCCGATCCGGCTCACGCGTCTTTTAATACAGATTTATTACCAAGTATTTTACTGACTTGGTTTTTAGTTCTGTAAGAAACATGCTTTTCTTTTTTAGTTCAACAAGGATGATAATTCACAAGGCTAACGTTTAGACTTATACTTTTCTGCTATGCCAACAATCTAATAATCAGACTTAACGAGTGGATACACACTGTGCTATGATTGCTTGACATTCTTTAAGACAGATGCCACATATCTAAAATTTTTCATTGTGTTGATCTATGCACTACTTTTTTTTCTATAATCAACATGGTGTTTTTATTTATTTGCTTCTTACATCATGAGTTTTTTTTAACTTCCTTTTGGTATCGGTTATTAAGTTGTCTTTCTTTTAATCTTTATATCTGAAATAGTTCCTGTTAATAAAAAAACCTAAACATATTTATTTGAAGATTTTCTTTATGTGCCCTGAGATCAATCTGAACTCTTATGTTTAATATCGTCTTTTTATGCCTCCCATGATTCTCTTTGCAACTAAGGAGCTTTGTGCCAGCTGTGCTCTGTTTGTAACTCATGACTTTGGAGCGTTACATGCATATTTTGATATACATGCAACAATGACAAGAAGATCAACCAGGATGGCAATGGGTTAACATTTATGCTTGGCCAGATTTTTTAAATTGCATTACAACTGTTATTGGCAGTCGCTTTTGGGAACAATACAATATAGATAATGCTAATACTCTTCTTAAGCCATGCTGTTCATTGATTTGTTCTCAATACAAAGGAGCAGAGCCTGTCATTCATTGGTTAATTTATCCAACTATTTAACTTATCACATAACCAGCAATATTAATCATAGTACCTGCAAAACATTAAAAAAAAAAATATTTTGTTAAAATGTGATCACCTCGTATAACTTCGTATAATGTATGCTATACGAAGTTATTACGCATGACAAATTTTGCTTATGTAGATGCCGAGCTGGTCGCCTCCTCCACGTGTGCAGCCGCCGCTTCAACTTCTCCTGTGTCGGCCGCCTCCTTCAGCGTGGGGCACCGCAGCCACCTCCTCCGTGTGGATCGACGTGGGCCCCTTCCTCCCATGTCGACTGCCGCCTCCTCTACGTAGGTCGAAGCCAACCTCATCCACTCGTGCCAGCTACCGCCTGTATGGTCGCATCACCTTCAGCAAGGACTGCTGCCGTCACCTTCTTCTTCGCGTGGATCGACACCGGCCTCTTTCTCCCGTACCAGCTGCCGCCTCCTTAAGCCCGGGTCGCTGTCGCTACCTCCCCCGCGTGGATTGATGCTGGCCTTTTCCTCCTACGCCTCAGCTCGCCACCACGCTGCCCCACCGCACCACACCTAGCTCACCGGAGGAGAGAGAGAGAGAGAGAGGGAGATGGGCACCGTTTCTCCAGAGAGGGGACCTAAGGAGAAAGAGATGGAGGCAAGGAGAGGAGGGTGACTCCGGCGTCAGGCAGCGACAGTGTCGGCAAGGAGAGGCAGGTGGCGCAGAGCTCAACAAGGGTGGTGCGTTGGAGTGGTATGGCGGCGAGCTGAGCTTCTCCTTCCCCTACGACATCCTCTCCCTCTCTCCTATGGCTTCCTCCCCTCTCCGTGGCCACAATGTGAGAGAGAGATGGTGGATAGAGAGCAAAAGATGAACACGCGGCTGCTATGTTACTGCCATTTTTGCATCATTTGCCCTGTCGTGCCACGTGTTTGCCCATGGAACAAAACCAACCACATTTGTGTCCATGTTTGTAAAACCGTCCTCAATCTAGTAAAAGGACCGGTCGTATATGGTTTTAAGAGATGGAGGGCCACTAAAGTCCGGTTTTAAAGTTTAGAGATTAAATTGAGACCGGAGCAAAAGTTGAGAGACCAAATAGATACTTTTTTCGAGGTTTTATAATTTTCTAGGTTAATTGCATTTGAATATTTTGTTAAAATGTGATCACCACCGATCTCAAATGGTCACCTCCCATCAAGGTTAGTCACGAAATTAATCAGGGCCGGTGGTTTCGCAGCGACCGAACTCGGCCTATCACTGAGCTATCGATCGATCGCTGAGTTCTTGAGTAGTTAGGCAGCGTTTGTTGGGCTTCAGCTTTCACGGCCCTACTACGTCATCCATCCCTGTCTGTCTCTTTTTTCCTCCCTTTTGAAAATCTCGAGCTGATCTAGCTAGCTATATGCTCACCATCGCATCGGTGTGACGGTGCCCAGCGTGTCAAATAAAGCAGGAGGCGATCAATCGATTTGCCGGGTGCCTGTGTAGTGTCTGGAATTCATGTCATTATTGGCCGGTACGTAACGCCGACCTCCTTAATTTCTACCAGCAAAAATTTGATGGATATATATGTATGCATGAAATTACGAAGTATACACCTCTTTCCTAATGTTGACTTCTGCATGATCAATTCGTGCATGCATTACTGATGAATAGTCATTCATGTGAAGTTTTATTCATGGATGTAATTGCTTCTAATTGACTGGACTACTAGCTCGGTCACTGGTCGATCAGCGGCCACAGATAGACGTACGTGCGCTTGGTACGTACGTGGCTACTAAGCTAGACAGGATAATCATTCCAGCTAGCTATTGCACGCGTGCACGCGTACAGACGGTTTTGCTCTTGCATGCACAAGTTGATCATGTCTCTCTATGTAGTCATGTATGTCTGTCTGCCACTCTAAATAGGCTAAATTAAGCACTGGAGAGTTTGTAGAATTGTAGGTAGCAATGGGACAATTTATTGGGACGTATCTACAACGATCGATGTGCAGCTTGTCAACTTGCTCGCCGTTTTGACTCCCTCGACGCGGCTACTTCTTAGAGAATGTACAATGGTACACCTTAGCGGTCTCTAATTCATCTATAAGCAGTGTCATGTTAGCTAATTGATGATGTGCAGGTGAGAGTGTGTGTGCATATATAGATATTTGAGCTGTCTCTTATGTAAGAGTCGGCTCGATCTACACGATAATTAAGAAACTTTATGTGTAAGAAAACTATCTATAAAAACGTGCAACCATTTTTACCATTGTATATCACTACAGGAATCGAACATAGAGTTAACTGCCAGTTGTACTCTCGACAGCCAACATGCAGCCGTCGATACATATCCATTAGTATCGATGGCCACTACAAAACCGTCGATAATGAGCAATCAGAGGGTCACTCTCGACGGCTACCATGTGAACGGTCCAGGCGTGACGGCGTCTACACATCTCGACGGCCAGACGTTAGACCATCGACACGTGCTGCACAAGACAATCTGTGTCGACGGTCGCGACATGGCCGTCGACACACCTTATTATTATAGTTAATGTTGTTTTTTTATTTTGCTGTGGTTTAAATTTTAATTCAAATTTGTTTGAATTTTTTGTAATATGAGATTAAATAATACGAATGTAGTGTTTATAATTTTTGTTTTTTAATTGCTATATTTTTTGTATGTTATAATTGAATAATATCCGACGTAGCTTTTAAATGTACTAAAGTAATTTTGAATTTCAATATTTAATTTTAAAAATTTGAAAAAAGAATTTTTTTATCGGATGAGGTTATCGTTTACTGAATATTGAACAATACATAAATTTAAACTTATCAGTGCATTTAATTTAAATTCAAACGTGGGGATTGACCATGGTAAACACATGAAATAGTAAACTTCTTGCTCAAATTCTTCGGAAAGCTTTAGTTTACAAAGGAGTCACCACATCGGTAGCTCAAAAAAAATTGTTTTTTCCCATACTTGTAATATCATGTAAGAAACAACATGTAATGGTTTGAACAATTGAAATGAATTTTTTGAATTTTTTAAATTTGAAATGGAGATGATTGACCATTTAAGCCAGTTAGATGGTTTTGCCCTCGAGACAGGTTATTATCTCGATAGCCAACCACAAAGTCTTCAAGATTAAGTGTATACCTCGATGGTAGTCAACAGATGCCCTCAGCAGTATCAGTCTCGACGGCTTTCACGGTGGCCGTCGAGAAAGCTTCCCACGACGACTGTGTCGACCGCCATCAAGAAAACGTCAAGTATGATCGAAGGGCTATCTCGAGGTCATTCATAGCCGTCAAGACTATTCTCGAAGAAGAGTTGTCTCGACAGCTTTATGCCAGCCGTCAAGACTAGCGCATAGGATTTGCCCCCCAGAAGAGTTCTCTCGACAGTTGTCATCAGGCCGTCGAGACAAGAACATAGGATTCATACGTTACCTATGTAGTGTCTACGGCTTTTCCGTGGCCGTCGACACTGCCACAGTTTAGACCAGGGGCAAGGGCTCGGGGATTTGGCATTTTTGCCCAAGTCCCCGATCCCTTTGCACTTGCCGCTGCACCACCACACCGCCACGTCAGCACCGCCAAGCGCCACACCGTCGTGCCGCCCCGCGCCGTCGCCCCGTCACAAAGCCCCGCGACGCCTCGCCCCAGCGCCGCCGCCAGCCGCTTCGCCCTCGACGCCGCCTTGCCCCAGCGCCACCGCCCGCTGCTTCGCCCTCGATGCCGCCGCCCTGTCGCCTCCCCGTCTCGCCGCCCCACCCCACCCATCGCCGCCACCTCGCCACTCCCACCGCCGCCTTGTCACCGCCACTACCCATTGCCACCACTGCCGCCCCACCCCACTGTTCGCCGCCTCCGCCTCAGCCCGCCATTGCTGCTCACCACTGCACCCACCGCCACATACTCTCCCTGCCGCCACTAGCCTCCATTACCCCGTCGTTCTCTCGTGCACCAACATCGAGGTATTTTCGGGCTTTTTTTAAAATGTTGGTAGTGTAGTGTCGACGGCTACTAATGTTTATTCGAGACTAATTATAACATAAGCATGATTTATATTAATTAATATATTTAAAATACTAAAAATATAAAAATAGGAAATTTACTTTATTTAGAAAATGTTAACTATATATTAATCTGTTGATGATGATTGTTGATAATGACTTAAATGTTTGTCGTGCGATTAGCTAACGTACATGGATGAGTTTAGTGGATGTCACCTAGTCATACGTCAACCCATTCGAAAACAGCACATCTCGTATGGAACACGGACGGTGATTCGTTATGTTTTAATACGAGATGTGACACACGTTTATGAATTATCCAGTGGAGCTCCTTATGGGCGTCCTAGTGGACAACCAACGAATGACCATTCGAGCACACGTCGCGTTGTGGTACCGGAGGCTTCGAGATGAGGTTTTCGACGACGTGGCTCTAAAAGGTTCTCCTATACATAAAATAAGTGCTTCGGAGCTTTTTATCAGCTCCCTGGCCATCGTTGCACTAGGAGAACCTCTAGGGTTATGCTGCTGAAATCTCGTCTCGAACCCCCGGTACCGCATCGCAACGTGTGCTCGAGCGGTCGTTCGTACATGGGTTTATAAGCCTTCCAAAGCCTAATATAAAACCCTGGCGTGCAACGATGACTGTCAACTCAGAGATGGAAGAAGACAGGAGTTTGATGTACGAAGGATGGCAACGAAACGGACACCACTCGGACTAATGGTACGACAAGATTGAGATATTCATGAATCGTGCTTTCCTAGATGCGCCAAACGATAACACCAGGGCAACTTGTCCATGTGTTGATTACGGGAACTGCAAGAAAAGAACCTGCGCTTAGATGGAGATAGACCTGTATAAGCCTGGCTACAAAGCCGAGTACCGTCGATGGGTCTATCATGGGGAGAGTCGGTGGGCTGAGCCACCGCCACCGTCACCCCGACCGGCGAAGGTTTCAATGAAATTGATCCGGTGAATGATATGATGGATGACTTCGGTCATAATTTTCTAGACGCTGAGTCATCCACAGCTTTGTCTGAGTTCATGCAGCTTCTCGAGTTTGTAAAACAACCTCTGCACGATAGCACAACAATGCTCCTCTTGTCTGTTGTGGCCCATATGTTAGCAATTAAGTGTAAATATAATTTCTCTATCAACTGTTTCGACGAGCTCATATCGTTGTGGTCTGATGTCCTTTCTCAAGACCACAAGATGCATCCCAATTGGTACAAATGTAAGAAACTGATAGGTGGTCTTGAAATGCCATATGAGAAGATACACTATTGCTCGAACCATTGTATGTTGTACTATAAAAATGATGTGGGTATAAGCAGTCTTGTGATAAATGTGGAGAGTCCAGATATGTCGAGGTAGAGGATGCTCAAGGAAATAAGAGACAGACTAGTGTGGCGAGGAAAGTGCTTGTTATTTTCCGCTGACTAAACGTTTAAAATGGTGTTTTATGACCGAAGAGACGGCGCAACAGATGAGGTGGCATAAGGAGGGTGGAAGCACTTCGATCAGAAACATCCGGACTTTGCAGCTGATCCGAGAAATGTGCGCCTGGCAATTGCCACCGATAGGTTCACCCCTTTCAATATGATAACTGCATCGTATTCATGTTTCCCAGTGTTCACTACGCCTATTAACCTTCCGCCGTCACTTTTATTTAAAGAGTTCATGTTTCTATCCCTCATCGTGCCTACTCCAAAGAATTTTAAAAAGAATCTGGATTTTTTCATGAGACCTTTCTTCGAAGAGCTGAAGAAGTTATGGGAGAATGGAGCAAAAAGTACGATACAAAGACGAATACCAATTTTTGCATGAGGCTGTCTTTTTGTGGTCTATTCATGATATTTCGGCGTACGAAATTGTCTTCGGATGGAGCACGCATGGCAAGCTAGCATGTCCCGTTTGTATGGATGATACGAGCGCGTTCCAGTTCACACACGGGGGAGGCATGTTGGTTTGACTTTCACCGTACTTTTCTGAAGCCAAATCATCCTTTAAGAAAATAGAGAAATGCTTTTCGAAGAAATTCCATTGTGAAAGGACAAAAACGTCAACGGATGACCATAGCTGCCATCAAAGCTTTGCAATACAAGTTGGTGGAAGGCAGAAATGGTGTTTACGAGGGTTACAGCGTGTCACACCATTGGACACAAAAGTGTAGTTTTTACTCACTTCCTTATACAAACGATTTGCTATTGTCCCACAATTTGATGTCATGCATCAAGAGATGAACGTGGGACAAGCAATCTTTGGGAGAAATTTTGACATTCCTAACAAGACCAAGGATAATGTGAAGGCACGTATCGATTGTGCTGAAATATGCAGTTTACCATCAATGAATATGATAGAAGGAAGGTAAAAAATCCCAAGGCTTCGTACTGCCTAACGGTTGCACAGAGGAAAGAAGTTCTCGAGTGGAGAGGAAAGAACTTCTCGAGTGGTTCGAAGGACAGCTGAAGTTCCGTGATGGGTACATAGCAAATATTGGTCGTGGTGTCAACATTGCTCAAGTGAAGATACACGTACGGCATTAAAAGCCACGACTATCACATTCTCATACGTTATCTCATCTCTGTCGTGTTTCGTGGTTACGTACCTGAAAACGTATCAAGAGCCCTTGCGGAATTGAGTTTTTACTATAGAAACTGTGTGCTAAAGAGATAAAGCGGTATGAGATGGTTAAGCTCGAAGAGGATATTGTCGTGCTTGTGTGTAAGCTTAAGAAAATATATGTTCCTGGCATTTTTAACCCAATGGAACATCTGCTGGTTCATTTGTCAGCCGAAGCCAAGTTGGGAGGTCCCGTTCAGTATAGGTGGATGTATCTGGTGGAGCGTCGCCTTAAAGGGGTTAGGGCGAATGTCAAAACAAGCCTCGCGTTGAAAGTTCAATAGCATAATCGTACTACATGCAAGAGATAACCAACTTTTCCAACAAATATTTGACGAGATAGCACAATGTCAACATTCAAGTAACAAGATACAACACAGTTTGTAACGAACCCCAATCTGACCTAAAACTGTTCCATGGGAAAGACAATCCTATAAGAAGAAGTACACGGCAAGAGTTATCATAAAAAAAAAAGGTTGGTTGCACTTTTATTCTTTTGTATAAAACAGTGCACAACTCATTCGAGTGTGCACAATGATATCCGTATTTTATCGCATGGACCTAGAACAAGCGTAAAGGTACGCGGAACATATGATGTCAACGGGTTTTGTTTCAGATCGGCATCTCACGAAAGTCAAAACCTAATTTAAAATCAATCAACAATTATGTAATGTGCTACGAGGAAGATGGTACGGAGTACTACGGTATCATATAGGAAATAATTGAACTAGTATTCGCAGGAAGTAAGGAACTATCGGTTGTTCTCTTTCATTGCATTTGGTTCGATCCTTTCAAAGGGGTTAGACGTCGACCAGAGTTAGGTTTGGTAGAGGTTAATCACACGTCAAGATTACAAGGGTATGATCCGTTCATCCTTTCCAACCAGGCAAAGAAAGTGTACTATCTATATTATCCATGTCGCAAAGCAATGAAAGGTACTACTAAACGCGACGAGGAAGATCTTCGGTCATAGTGGGTTGTGTATAAAGTTCGAAGACCTGAAAGGTTGGCTACCCCGACGTTCGATGATTATCATCAACCAGCACAAGAGCAACGTTTGAATGACAATGTTGTGATTGATGTTGGGAATGGACTAGATAACCTAGTAGCCACAATAAATGACGATGTAAATAAAGAAATAAATTCACCCAACCAGCAAGCACAGCAAGCACAATAAGAAGGGGGGTCGACGAGCTTATCGATTATCGATGATCCTCTCGATGTAGATGATACATACTTGTAATTCAATGGTATTCATAAAGGTTAATATTTGTTTTCTAATTTTGTTTTTTATTTTTAATAATATGTGGAATAACTTTTACTTTTAAATGCAGTATGCCATGACGGCAGTTCTGAAGGAGCGCCTCGCAGGACGACCATGATCTCGAGGGTGGCTAGGAGGGCACTCCTATATTTGGACAGGAGGGTATGTCAGATCAGGATTAGCTGGCCCTGACACAGGAGTCTGGGCCGGAGAGGGCTCTAGCCAGGCTGGGAGATCTCAGGGTAGTAGGAGGGGGGCAAGACAAGTTGCCAAAGGTGGCGAGATATGCTCATCGGCGTATTGTTATTGAGCCGAATGGCGATAGGTAATTTGCGAGATCCTATTCTAATTCTTTAATTCATTGTCAATTAAATTAACTAACTAACTTTTATTCTCTGTAGCAACTTTTCCAATGTCCACCACAATAAATATGATACCCAGCCAGGTAACGCACTTGGCATCCTTGTACGCCAGTACTACGCTGGTATGGTCAGTGAGGAGGGGCACAACATACCGCTTACTGTTGGGATGACTAAAAGGTGGCACCGCACGGTGACAACACCGCCGCCGAGCAAATAAGGTTGGAGTTCTGGGTGAGTTATAACATTTTTTGTTTTCCATTCGACGCTTGAGTGCTAACTAATTTTCATGGTTAATTCATTTGTTTTTGGTTTAGGTACTGCCCTCGGCCGGGTTTGGAGGAGGCCGACATCGATTCTGTCATGGGAAGAAACGCTAAGCAGAAGGTGCAGGATCTGATGTCTGGTGCATGGGTCACCGTGGTTCAAGATTTCCATAGGTATTCACTTATTGCATCTGTCTTTTTGGCGCAAATGGTTTCAACACATGAATGTTTTTATTTTTGTTTTGTCTGGTCAGAATTGTGAAGGGCGAGAAGATTACTCAGTCCGATGCGCGCAAGCTGTACCCAGGGATTTTTCTTTCGGCCAAAATTTCACAAAATTTCATGAATTTAGGTAATTTCGGTGCACAACAAAATTTGAAACTGCCTCTCAAAATTTTTGAATTCAAATAATTCTATAAAATTTGAGACTAATATATAAAAAAGAAGCCACAATATCCTTCTTTTGAGAACCTATAATAGCTTAGTGAGTAGTCCAAACATGAGGTGTATGATTTGAATTCTTGGTTTGCTATTTTTTATAACTTTTTGTATAAAATTCAATATCTCTATTGTTATTTCGGCCAAAATATCGCGAAATTTCACGAAATCCAGTTATTTCGGTCCACAACGAAATTTCTAGCGTTGCGAAATATAAATCCATGGCTTTACCTGCAGGCTCGAGAGTATGCACAGTTTCGACCAGACAGGGTATTGAACGTCTTGGATGCCTGGGAGGCCCAGTCACAACACTGGGCCAGCGAGGCATTCATGCAAAAGTCCATGAAGGCCAAGAAGAACCGAGTAGCTATGACGAGCAAAACTACAACAGGGAAGTCGTCTTTCGCACAGTTGAGGAAACAAATGGTAATGTATCTCTTTTACTATTTCAAACTTCACTTTTCGTAATAAAAAATATATCAACACTTGTACGATGCAGGGCACCACGACCAGTTAGCTTCCGTCTTGGTTGTCCGTGTTCCGGAAGGGACACTCCTCCAAGAACAAAGATGGCTCATTCGGGCCCGTGGACCATGTTGCTGCGTATCGAGAGGTATGTACTAATTCATCAACTTCTGCTTCTTACACGCTCGTACAATCTAACTCATCTTCACTTCATTACAGACACGCTACAAAGAGGCTTACGCTGAGAAGCATGGACAAGACAAAGACACAGAGGAGGAGCCACTTGACCCAGTACTCATACACCAGGCTATGGGTGGGAACGCCCATAGGAGGCTAGCCCTCGGACAGGACCACCTGAGGTAGGATACTGCTTTATTATGTACGAGTCAGCTCAGGTGATATTTTGTAACTACTAACGCCGGTTTGTTGCAGGTCGGAGGATTACATGCATGGTTAGCCTAAACGGTAAACAGTCGGTCACCCTTTGTTTAGCGTTTAGACGGTTTAAACAGTGTTTACACGGAATTGAACGGAGAAACGGTTTCTATTTATATTGTAAAAATAGCATATATTTTAAATTAAAATTGATATTTTTTAGGCATAGCAAACTAGGAGTAATGCTGTATAGCAATTATCATAAGCAGATAGCGGTGATACTATATTAATACTAGTAGAATTGTAGATTGAAATAGAAATTACACCAGTATTGGACCATTGGTGTAGCAAAAGAGCATATTGAGCATTACCTAGGCGCGACGTGGGGCCCACATGGCTCGAGCGCGAACGCATGGGGCGGGCCAGAGTCTAGGAGGGAGGTGAGAGCACAAGAGTTTAGCTGGCGTGAGCGGAGCATGGGAGTGAAGTGAACAAATTAAGAATTCTAGTGCATTACATATCCTAAACGGCCCGTTTAATAACGTTTAGCCCGTTTAATTCCGTTTAATCCCGTTCTGTTTAGCCCGTTTAGTCCGTTTAATCCCGTTTTTGACCGTTTAAACCGGTCAACCGTTTAATTCACCGTTTAGGGGCTAAACTGCACGGTGTTCGCCTGAACACCGTTTAAACGCCGTTTAAACGGCCGTTTAGGTCGTTTAGGCGAACATTGATTACATGCCAGAGGTGCGAGCTGCCCACTCGCAAACGGATAGCCGACGTGCCTTCGAGGCCCGGATGAAGAGGTAGAGGCAGAGGGAGAGGGAGAGGGACATGGTCATGGAGGAGAACAGGCAGTTGCAGCAGGCGATGAGGAAGAGCCTAAGGAGCCACGAGGAAGCAAGGCAGAGGCAGGAGGTGGAGATGGCAAGGCAGCGAGCGGAGTTCGAGCACAGGTTCGCCTATCTGGAGTCTCGCTCTCGACTGGGCGGGGTAATGTCCTAAAACCTATAATATCCATCCACATGTCGTTTATTACAATTTAATACACAAGGTACACGTAAATAAATTTTTTGGCTGGCCCGAGTGGTACCGCTGGTGGTCTGGCCTTCTGTAGGGGTCTGCCACCGTTTCACGGTGGATACGGGACTCCGGCTCCCTACGTGACCTACGCTGCCCAGACTGCTCCACCAGGTGACTACGTGGGCGCAGCTCGCCCACAGGGTGACTTGCTGTACATTATGGAGGCAGTAAGTCATTAACTCATGTTCATTCATATTGCAAACCATTTAAAAAGGACAAACTGATAAACATATCTTTTGTATATATATGCAGGGTTCCGGTTTAGCAACTTTGGGTGAACTTCACGACACAGAGGGAGGCGACACATCGACGAGCCAAGATGGTCTAACCTAGGTTACCGATCCCTTCGCGGGCGCCCTGCCAATGTTCACCCAGCCACCCAATCCCCCATCAAGTGATCCCCGTCCGAGCGATCCCGATCACTAGATTGTTAGGTTTATCTTTCAAGAACATTACATTTAGTTTATACTTGGAATTCGATGTTTGTGGAGATGAACTTGAACTTGCATGTATTATGTGCATGTGGTGATTGAATTATATATTTATGTGTTTTAAATAAATTGTAGTCGCATATTTGCGACGTGGGTATATACACTACACCATTGGGGGTTTTTACCGACCGGTATCGGTAGGGAAAGTTTAGTCATCAAGGGCAGTTGAACGGTCGGCAAAAATTCCTATTTTTTGGGGCGATGTAACGGTCGGTGATTCTTAAGATAGGCTACCAATGATCTGCCGGTAATTTGCGTGTGACAGGCCATCGGCCGGTAAAGAATACGTAGCGATTTATCGGCCGGCAATCTAGTTTTTTTGGGCCACGTATCGGTCGCCGAAGGTTTTCAGCCCATAGGGCACACGCGCGCACACATGCTAGCTCGCGCGGGAAACAGAAACAGTAAAGGTGCGTTCCATGCGTGGGAGAAAGAAAAAGATAGAAAGGGCGGCACAGCCAGCCCAAAATCCTAACCCTACCGCCCCCAAATTTCACTGCCACGCCGTCCCCAAATTTCACCAGCTCGCCCCCAAAAATCATCGCGCTGCCCCCTAATTTCACCAGCTTGCCTCCAAAATCACGGCGCCGGCGCCGGCGACATTGACCCTGGCTTACCGGTGCTGCAACTCGACGCAACCACATGAGGGCGACCTGGACTCCGACCTAGCCCTACTCCGGCAACCACAAGGCAGCCACATCGACGGCGACCCCGTCCCCGACCATGCCACGGTGCAGCAACCTTGACACGACTACATCGACGGCGACCTCGATCCCGCCCTGCTCTATCAGTGCCAAGTGAGTGGGAACAACCCCTTCCCACTAATCTGATGCCACCCCGTTCCATAGACATGGCATCGGCTTCTTGTCTTGGCTGGTAAATCCACACCTACACTGCATCTCTCTCTCTCTCTCTCTCCAATGTCACTGCATTTGCGCTTAGCATATATACCACTTGCTATCTAGGTTCAAGATTTCCACCGCTAGTTTGAGGGTGTTGAAAGCAAGTGAGTGGATTAGGGTCTATTTTCTGATAATGAACATCACGGAGAGATAGACTAAAAGCACTTTCTATTTTCCATCATTTTGAGCTATGTATGCTGCTAGAACTTAAATTTTGCTCTAATGTTAACAGGACCTTGCTGTAGCTTCTTTCCATAGGTATTCACTTATTGCATCTGTCTTTTTGGCGCAAATGGTTTCAACACATGAATGTTTTTATTTTTGTTTTGTCTGGTCAGAATTGTGAAGGGCGAGAAGATTACTCAGTCCGATGCGCGCAAGCTGTACCCAGGGATTTTTCTTTCGACCAAAATTTCATGAATTTAGGTAATTTCGGTGCACAACAAAATTTGAAACTGCCTCTCAAAATTTTTGAATTCAAATAATTCTATAAAATTTGAGACTAATATATAAAAAAGAAGCCACAATATCCTTCTTTTGAGAACCTATAATAGCTTAGTGAGTAGTCCAAACATGAGGTGTATGATTTGAATTCTTGGTTTGCTATTTTTTATAACTTTTTGTATAAAATTCAATATCTCTATTGTTATTTCGGCCAAAATATAAATATCGTGAAATCCAGTTATTTCGGTCCACAATGAAATTTCTAGCATTGCGAAATATAAATCCATGGCTTTACCTGCAGGCTCGAAAGTATGCACAGTTTCGACCAGACAGGGTATTGAACGTCCCGGATGCTTGGGAGGCCCAGTCGCAACACTAGGCCAGCAAGGCATTCATGCAAAAGTCCATGAAGGCCAAGAAGAACCGAGCAGCTATGACGAGCAAAACTACGACAGGGAAGTCGTCTTTCGCACAGTTGAGGAAACGAATGGTAATGTATCTTTTTTACTATTTCAAACTTCACTTTTCGTAATAAAAAATATATCAACACTTGTACGATGAAGAGCGCCACGACCGGTCAGCTTCCGTCTTGGTTGTCCGTGTTCCGGAGGGGACACTCCTCCCAGAACAAGATGTCTCATTCGGGCCCATGGACCATGTTGCTGCGTAGCGAGAGGTATGTACTAATTCATCAACTTCTGCTTCTTACACATTCGTACAATCTAACTCATCTTCACTTCATTACATACACGCTACAAAGAGGCTTACGCTGAGAAGTATGGACAAGACAAGGACACAGAGGAGGAGCCACTTGACCCAGTAGTCATATACCAGGCTATGGGTGGGAATGCCCATAGGAGGCTAGCCCTCGGACAGGACCACCTAAGGTAGGATACTGTCTTATTATGTACGAGTCAGCTCAGGTGATATTTTGTAACTACTAACGCCAGTTTGTTGCAGGTCGGAGGATTACATGCTAGAGGTGCGAGCTGCCCACTCGCAAACGGAGAGCCGACGTGCCTTCGAGGCCCGGATGGAGAGGTAGAGGCAGAGGGAGAGGGAGAGGGACATGGTCATGGAGGAGAACGGGTAGTTGCTGCAGGCGATGAGAAAGAGCCTAAGGAGCCACGAGGAAACAAGGCAGAGGTAGGAGGTGGAGATGGCGAGGCAGCGAGTGGAGTTCGAGCACAGGTTCGCCTATCTGGAGTCTCGCTCTCGATTGGGCGGGGTAATGTTCTAAAACCTATAATATCCATCCACATGTCGTTTATTACAATTTAATACACAAGGTACACGTAAATAATTTTTTTGGCTGGCCCGAGTGGTACCGCTGGTGGTCTGGCCTTCTGTAGGGGTCTGCCACCGTTTCACGGTGGATACGGGACTCCGACTCCCTACGTGACCTACGCTGCCCAGACTGCTCCACCAGGTGACTACGTGGGCCCAGCTCGCCCACAGGGTGACTTGCCGTACATTATGGAGGCAGCAAGTCATTAACTCATGTTCATTCATATTGCAAACCATTTGAAAAGGACGAACTGATAAACATATCTTTTGTATATATATGCAGGGTTCCGGTTTAGCAGCTTTGGGTGAACTTCACGACACAGAGGGAGGCGACACATCGACGAGCCAAGAGGGTCTAACCTAGGTTACCGATCCCTTCACGGGCGCCCCGCCAATGTTCACCCAGCCACCCAACCCCCGTCAAGCGATCCCCGGCCGAGCGATCCCGATCACTAGATTGTTAGGTTTATCTTTCGAGAACATTACATTTAGTTTATACTTGGAATTCGATGTTTGTGGAGATGAACTTGAACTTGCATGTATTATGTGCTTGTGGTGATCAAATTATATATTTATGTGTTTTAAATAAATTGTGGTCGCATATTTGCGACGTGGGTATATATGAATTTCCGGGAATTTTGGGTTTGTAGGTGCGGCTGCTGCTGCTGGGAGCATCGGTGGCAGCCGCAAATATTTGTGATTTTCTGGATTTTTAAATCAATTTTTTTTCTGTTCTGATGCAGTCTCGACTTGTCGAGACTACCACCTAGGCAGATGTCGGACCCACTTGTCATACTATCAACAGCTGTGCCGTCGAGATAGTCTTCTCGGGCCACGTCACCGAGAACATATGTTGGGACCCACCTTTCGCTGTCTCGACGACTAACATGTGGCCGTCGATACTACGCCATCCTAACGACAAACGATGTCTGGGCGCTATGTATCCACGACTGAAACTATAGCCATCGATACAAGCAGTCTCGACGGCCGAGCCGTCGAGACTACTACTCTCTCTCAACGAAGCAGCCTCGATGGCTGGACGTCGGGAGAACTTTCTTTCGACGGTTTGCTCTGTTTTCTCGATGGCTTTGGCCATCGAGACTATTATCTCTAAGCCATCTCTAGTGTTGTCTCTAGGTGACATGGCAATAATTAGAGACAACTGTTGCCGTAAAATTATACATGCTCTTAGCGTATGTTGGCCGTCGTCATGTCCTCTCTAGGGCAGGAACTTTAGCTCGAAGCTCGCGAGCTGCTCGGGCTCGGCTCAGTAAAAGCTCGGCTCGTTTGTAAATGAGCACGAGCCGAGCCCCATTTCCACCTCGTGGCCATTAGCGAGCCGAGCGGAGTCAGAGGCTGTCTCGCTCAGGCTCGGCTCGTTTTGGCTCGTTTACATGCTACCGCTATTTATTTCATCTCTTAACCATTAAAAAATGACATATCCAATTGCCAAAAGGCCCATAAAATAGCCCAAAACCCAAATATGCATGCACAAATTATTTTGATACTCATATGTATAATGCTAACTTATATTTTACAATGTTTATTAATGCCTTAAAAGGTTGGGAAACTGATATTTCCCTTGCTCGCGAGCAGCTCGTGAGCATCCAACGAGCCGAGTCGAGCCCAGTTTCCAGCTCAGACATACTGCCGAGCTCAACTTGGCTCGGTAATGAAGCGAGCCGAGCCGCTGGCTCACTCGAGCTTGGCTCTTTTCCACCCCTAGTCCTCTCGCTGCCCATCGGCGTCCACCCGCTCGTCGCTCGTCAGTCAGCCGGCTCGCGTCGTCGACGGTCCCTAGCATGTCGTCCAAGTATTTTATTCCCCATAATCCTTTCCCTAAATCATTATCGGATTCTCTATATTCATGATCTCTAGCAATGCGAATATTTAAATATAAAGACTACATTTTATTTTACTTTAGGGATTTGTTTCCCTATTATCAATTTTATGTTCGGATGCAGAGCTCTCCAATGGCCATTTGATGCTCTCCCATCCAAAGCCCTGTGTTGTCCGTTGGATGATGATCCAACGGTGAAAATTAGATCTAGCACACAACTTTTCCTTTTTTTTCTACATGTGAACAAATGAAAAAATATTAAAATTATGTCCAATGTGCAACATGTATTATTAGTATTTTTTCTGGTAGTTTTAGATCCATTTTAGACTTTAAAAAATATTTGTAAATAAAATATTAATCATAAAAAAATGAAAACAATATATGTTAAACTTGGTGCATATTATACAATTTTCATATTTTTTGAATTTTTTTCCTCATTTGTTACATAGATAGAAAAAAGACAACATTTTGTTCTAGAGATCTCATCCTGGCCGTTAGATCCTCATCCGTCATCGAGGGCTATAGATGGCCAAATGGGCAGCCCGGCACGGCCCGGCCCGAGCCCGTTTAGGCACGGCTGATAAACCGTGCCGGGCCGGTCCGAGGCACGATGTGAGGCCACCGGGCTTTGAACCTAAGATCTAAGGCTTGTTTCCACCTCTGATAACCAGTAGGACCCTTGTTTGTTTATGTATATTCCATTATAGTTTGCTATAATATACATAATATTAAATGCTAATCGTGCCATGCCCGTGCCGGCCTACGGGCCTAGCCTTCGGCCCAAGCACGGCCCGGCCGATCGTGCCGTGCCGGCCCAGGCACTATCTATATCGTGCCGTGCCGTGCCGTGCTTCGGACCGGGCCAAAATGTCGTGTCTCGTGCCGGCCCATTTGGCCATCTATATCGAGGGCCGAGAACTAGGCAGGGCCCTGCTCGACGAACGTTGGACGCCCCCTGTGTCCTTTATGGTTGAGGGATAACGAGCATCAGGTAATGTGTGTTTTGGCCGTTAGATCCTCGTCCGTCACAGGTAAAAATGAGGCCACCAGGCTTTGAACCTGAGATCTAAGGCTTGTTTCCACCTCTGATATCCAGTAGGACCCTTGTTTGTTTATATATATTCCATTATAGTTTGCTATAATATACATAATATTAAATGAAAATAAAACAAAAACTAATCGTGCCGTGCCCGTGCCGGCCTACGGGCCTAGCCTTCGGTCCAAGCACGGCCCGGCCGATCGTGCCGTGCCGGCCCGGGCACTATCTATATCGTGCCGTGCCGTGCTTCGGACCGGGCCAAAATGTCGTGCCTCGTGCCGGCCCATTTGGCCATCTATATCGAGGGCCGAGATGCCTTCCCTGCTCGACGAACGTTGGACGCCCCCTGTGTCCTTTATGGTTGAGGGATAACGAGCATCAGGTAATGTGTGTTTTATGATTTTGGTTGTGTAGATCTCACAGTGTAGAGATTAAAACTTTTCATTATGAAAAAAACAAAGTATTGCCAGATCGCATATCCATGTTCTAATCTCCACAAGCACTTACAAAAGAGGCTAGCTAGTATTAAAATATCTCAACTTTTAACGACCCTACCTTTTTTTTTACAGCAAACTTGGCACCATTAAATCAAATGGTATCCTTTTTCCAAACTCCAACATCTCCAAAAGAAAGTTATTCTAATTTTATTCATATGGTTGATGGTATTTTTAGGGAGTAAATACATATAAACATTATATATTTGAATTGCTGGAGCTCCCCTTCCAGTAGCCCCTGGACTTCGATTTCCATCGATTGTCATGTACTAAAAAAGCATGTTTTATACATTGTCACAGTCATCAAATATACCTTTGATTACTTGCTAGTTACCATTGTAATTTATTTATAAAACATAGGAAAGTTCTTCTTGAAACAATTTAAATGTACGACTTTTATGTGCTCAATACAAATAATTCAAAATATTTTCATAGATAAAGATTTTTAAAAACTTTAACTTAGAACAAGTCCAAAACCTCGTTTTTTGGAACTGGAAGAGTATATAGTGGCCGTTTGTGGCCTCATAACAATAGTTTGAATCACATAATTAATTAGCACATATAGGTCTTGTTCTATTTAGCTTAAATTAAAATTAAAAGATAGCACTGAAATTTTGTTATTTTATACAACAAAAAGATCAAAGCAACACTTTCTAGCCATCTTGTAAGACATTTAGTGGTTGTTTTTTAAAACCTCCAAACTATTTTTTACATATTTGTTTAGGTTTATCATGCCTTCTGCCGAGGGTATATAACTTTTGACATTATATTCGATCTATCGACTTGCTAAAAGACAGGCGATTGTGTCTTGTCCGCGCCTCGCTGACGGCCGAGCCCGAGGGGCGCGCATGGGAGGGGCAGTCCCCTGGACCGGAGGCTCTCCCATATTCTATCTCTAGTTTCTGTTTAAAGAACAACGCCATGGGCGCATAGAAAAGAATGCTCATATTCGCTTGTTCCATGTACTGGCTACTAGCTAGCTAGCAATGTACGTACATATGCATATGTGTAGCTAGCATGCCTGCCGTGCGATTCAAAGCATGTTAGTTGGCACAGCTCGGTCTCCAAGTCCAGTCGCTAGAGAACAAGATTTTGACTCGCACAGATAGCGTCAAATTAGAACGGGTCGCCATGGCGATCGGATTGAAAAACTGCGCTGCGCGCGCGCGGCGACGAGGATTCGGAGGAGTACACAGGTATACGCTCTGTCGGCACAAGGGAACGATGGATCGAGCCGGTGGTTTTCCTCAAAATATCCAGGCCAGCGATTTGTCTCGGCCTCCAGAAATCAAAAGCTGCTTAATTAGATGCCTGCACAGAGCACCGGAGACTTGCTCGGACGTCGAGCTCTGATGTGAACTTCCATTCTCTCTCTTGGCAAACAACGGAGTGGGATCTCACAGCCAGACTGAATGCCAGGGAGTAAGGGATTTTTTCCCGACGAAATTTCGGCGAAATTTCGGATATTTCGCTAGCGACCGAAATGAAACAAAAATTTTGAATTCAAAAGATTTGATCAAATTTGATTCTTATAGATAAAAAGGCATAACTAAACTCTTTATAACTTGTCTTGTAGCCTAGTGGGTAGTTCTTCCTTTAACAAGCATGAGATCCATGGTTTAAATTTTAGGTTGATCATTTTTTTTGAAAAATTCAAATTCTGTATTTTTTTTTGGATGAAATTTAGCCGAAATTTTGGATATATCACTGGGGACCGAAAATTTTCTACTACCGAAATTTATATCCCTGCCAGGGGCGTCCCCACACAACACAAATTTACAACTAGTCTAGAGTACAACAGCCAGAAAGAAACAGACTAAAAGAACAACATCTACAGAAGGCTGCGCAGAGCAGCACGCCACACGCAGGTGGGTCCGCAAGGAAGCTACTAATTTACTGAGCCTCAGCATCATCCGAGCGCCACTTCTTGTGTGGCTCCGCAACTGAATCGTGTTAATCCTTGATCACCTGGAAGATCATGAACAGCCCAGCTCAACCAACTCCTTCTCCCCGGCTTTCAGCAGACCTGTTTTGATAAGAGAGATCATATGAACCATAGGGTTTGAAATGGTTTTTCTCTCGAAACAGTTGAACTTCCATTCCTGGTGATGCTTCTTAATTATCGCGAACTCGCAATCGCAATGCAGCCTGCTGTTTTACAGTGATCGACGGTCCAGACCATAGTAAAATTTACATGTTTAATTATAAAGTAGGTTGTTAATGATTTTCACTTGTTTGATTTATAAAATGATGCTGCATATTTGCTGGACTGTCGCATCAGTTCGTATCGCAGGCTTGCAGCACATATGTACCATTGCTCTGCATTTCAGCGTAACATGTGTGCCGAGAAGATATTAGTTTAGGCAGGATCAATTTGGCATGCACGAAACGTCAAATTAATTAATCCAGTAGAAATCAATGGTCTTCATGTAGAAAGTGGGTGGATTAAACGTTGACAGTACGTAGTGTATATCCAATGTAGGTCGGCATGTGGGATTGAGTGGTAGTTTTTCTCATAGCGACTACGTACGTACGAGTACTTCCTTTTGAGTTTTGACTAGTGGTGAACGTGTGATTCAGTAATTAATCATCTACAGTATTTATTTCAATGAGGCTATTTTATTTCATTATCTAAGGAGGACTTTTTAGTGAGATGTGTACATCCAATAGGGGCACAATTTTTTTCATTATCTGGAAAGATATTTGTTTCGTTGATTGAGAGCTATTCTCTCTTAACCTCAAATTGTCACCCAACTTCTTCCTCTCAACACCCTCTCTTGTCGTATAACTTCGTATAATGTATGCTATACGAAGTTATTACGTTTTCTCTCGAAACAGTTGAACTTCCATTCCTGGTGATGCTTCTTAATTATCGCGAACTCGCAATCGCAAAGCAGCCTGTTTTACAATGATCGACGGTCCAGACCATAGTAAAATTTACATGTTTAATTATAAAGTAGGTTGTTAATAATTTTCACTTGTTTGATTTATAAAATGATGCTGCATATTTGCTGGACTGTCGCATCGGTTCGTATCGCAGGCTTGCAGCACATGTGTACCATTGCTCTGCATTTCAGCGTAACATGTGTACCGAGAAGAAATTATTTTAGGCAGGATCAATTTGGCATGCACGAAACGTCAAATTAATTAATCCAGTAGAAATCAATATAATGGTCTTCATGTAGAAAGTGGGTGGCTTAAACGTTGACAGTACGTAGTGCATCCAATGTAGGTCGGCATGTGGGATTGAGTGGTAGTTTTTCTCGTAGCGACTACGTACGTACTTTCTTAATTTTGAGTTTTGACTAGTGGTGAACATGTGATTCAGTAATTAATCATCTACAATATTTATTTCGATGAGGCTATTTTATTTCATTATCTAAGGAGGACTTTTTAGTGAGATGTGTACATCCAATAGGGGCACAATTTTTTTCATTATCTGGAAAGATATTTGTTTCGTTGATTGAGAGCTATTCTCTCTTAACCTCAAATTGTCACCCAACTTCTTCCTCCCAACAGCCTCTCTCCTTCCTGACGTCCACTATGCCAGCGTCGCCCCTTCCTCGGCCGATCTCGACCTCACTAAAGCCACCCCATCAATGGGCCTCCCATGACCATATGTCGTCTCCCCCTCCTTTATCCCTTTCTCTTCCTTAATCTCGATCACCATCACACTAGTGTTGGTGCTAGTGTCAAGCAAGTGAGCTCTCATGAGCTCAGATTTAGAGGTGCCAAAATCTAGAAAGGCACAGGGCGGAGCCAATGATGAGGAGGGAGAGGGATGGGGCGGTTTTAGCATTGCGAGAGGAACGGGGCATCATCGGTGTGCAGAGAAAGAGGCAGGGACAAAGTTGATGATGGAGAAGGCATGGGGCAACGCCAACATTGGGACATAAAGGGGGTAGCATGGCGTGTTGAGGGAGAGACATGGATGGCACCGGTTATAGGGAGAGGCATGGGGTGGCGCTGCATTGGGAGAGGAAGGGGGGCGACACCAGCTTGCCAAGGGAGAGGCAGGGATGCTGCCGGTGATGGCACGGAGAGGCATAGGATGGCATCGATGTTTACAGGTCCAAGGGCTGCCGCCATCCTTGGTTACGAGCTCTACCGTCATCCCAGTGAGGTTAGAAGAGAGATGAGAGGGGAAGGAGACCAGGAGAGAGCGAGGGTGATAGAAGATGAGAGCAAAGTTGTCTTAATTAAGACGATAATATAGCCTGGGCATACCCAGAAAGGTGATATAAGATTTGGACACTGGCTATATTAATTTACTCCGGTTTTATATATAATGTCAATTATAGGAGGAGCAACACTAAATGGACATTTCTTTGAATTCACAACTCTGTACTGGTATTTATCTATTTAACCCATTTCAACCGTTAGATTAATAGCAACCATATCAATATTATTTTCAGAAACTTGAATTTACCATAGATATTGCAATTTCATCCACAAGATTAGAAGCTGAGAAAACGTCTAGTACTAGACTGCAACTAGAAATAATGAAAAATACATAATCAGCTCCACGTCGGACCCTGACGGATCATAAGTCCATGAGCCAGCCAAGTCACTCGATCAGTGCATATGTGGATCTAATAGTAAAGCACGTACGCATCCACTTAATTAATCCGCGCCTAACTCCAGTGGCCAGCGGATATATTCGATCGAACGAAGGGAAAAAACCGAGGTCGCTCTCAGGAAAACAATGTCAGATGACCTTCAGGTATGGACACAAACGCGATAAAATTCGAATTACCTTACAAAAAGCACCCAAAAAGAAGCCCAAAAATTGGGGTGAAAAGAAACACCAACCAGTTAGCTCTTACCATCAGTCCATCGCACACACCGCTGTGAGCTGTCTCGAGCGTCAAGAAAAGGCAGCTTCCAGTGTCCACTAGCAGCGGCACTGCATGCACCACCCACCTGGTCGCCGTTTCACACGCGCGTACGCCTTTCGCGCCAAAAACTCTACGTGCGTGAGCTAGCTAGCCTAGCCTCCAGTTTCAGCTGTCTTGGCGCGCCCATGCATGCAGCCATGCACGGCCGGCGCGCGGCGCGCCTATAAATATACCCCTCCTCCCTTCACTTCCACTCCACCACACAACACAGTGACAGCACAACCAACCACACTTGGTAGTTGGTAGAGTGAAGTAGCTAGCTAGCTCGCAGCCATGGCTGCCACTAAGCATATGGCTCTTGCCATCCTTGTCCTGCTTAGCGTAGGCATGACCGCCAGCGCTCGGACCCTGCTTGGGTATGGCCCTGGCGGCGGCGGCGGGGGAGGCGGAGGAGGAGAGGGTGGTGGTGGTGGTTACGGCGGCTCTGGGTCCGGGTCCGGGTCCGGGTACGGTGAGGGAGGCGGCAGTGGAGGCGCCGCCGGCGGAGGGTATGGGAAAGGTGGCGGTGGTGGCGGCGGCGGCGGCCAGGGCGGCGGTGCTGGCGGCTACGGGCAGGGGTCTGGCTACGGCTCTGGCTCTGGCTATGGCGCCGGTGGTGGTGCTGCTGGAGGCGGCGGCGGACACGGCGGCGGCGGCGGTGGCGGCCAGGGCGGTGGCTCCGGCGGCGGCTCAGGCTACGGCTCCGGGTCTGGTGGCGGGTACGGGCAGGGTGGCGCTCACGGTGGAGGCTACGGAAGCGGCGGCGGCGGTGGTGGCGGCGGCGGCCAGGGTGGAGGCGCTGGGTACGGCTCCGGCTCCGGCTCCGGCTCCGGCTACGGCTCCGGCGGCGGCAACGGGCACCACTAAGCTCATTCACAGAGCCAACATCTTCAATAGCATATAGTTAAACACGCATCGGACTGTCGGTGACGAGGCTGCCTCCCGCTGCTTTCCAAATTAAAGAGCTTGTCTGAGTATATGTAATACTACACTCTGCTTGCCGCTTGATATACTTGGCAAAGCCTGATAAATAAAACGAGCTTTCTAATAAGGCCATGCTTCTATATCCTTAGATTTGCCTAATTACTTAACTGAAGAGATGTGATACATCGCATATATGCACGCATGGTGTCAACCTTAATCCTGAGACCATGCTCAATTCTCAGTTATGCAGAATTTCGGTGTCAGATCGAACGTTCTCTTATTAATGTTGAGATAATGTTGCATATTTGAAAGATAGAATTTAATCAGAAACAGCTTCACTTCCATTTCTGCAAGCCTGATGAGTGATGATGATCTGATCTTACGCATACATTTCCTGAAGCATACCAGATTGTTGTATACAGAGCTCTGTTTCTGAATATGTGTGCTCTGAACTTGTTGCAGTTGCTCCATCCAATTTATTAATCAAAGCTTTTAGACCAATAGGACCATGCATGTGTGGAAATTTAAACTTCCCCTGTCTCTGTTCCTTTTAATCTCGCTGCCATGGATTTCAGAAGCTGTTTTAGTACTACAATGAACCCAATTCCTCTGAAAACTGCTCTGCTACTTAACTGTGTTGTGTGCTGTGTGATGGAGTCAAACTGTTTAAGTCTTTAAGAAATTACAATTTTTCGATAATGCAAATTATTCTTGAGCACTTCTGAATCATACAGTGCTGCACTGCTGTTTTTGTTGGCCACTTCTCTGTTTCCCTCTCCTCCTTCTACGTACTCTGTACGTTGTTCTTTACCTGGCTCGTCCTCCAAACTGAAGCAGCTGCCAACATTCAGACAACATAACGGTCAGCATATAGAGCTTTGATTTCTTTACCTGCTAGGCTGCTACATACCTCTGTCAAATTTGTTTGCATCTTGCTATCGAGCATCGATCAATCTACCAATCCAAGTCTAATTCTTTCTCCTGGGCGGTCTAATTTCTTGCAAAGTCTAATCTACCAATCAAAGTCTAATTTCTTGCAACACGACAGCCAACTTAACGTGTGCACCTTGTCGGGCGGCTTGACGAGTGAACTGCTACTTACCAGATTCTAAACAGCCTGCTATAGCTTCACCGTAGCACCACAGTAGTGTTTTCGAACCTAAAATACAACACTTAAAACTAAAATTCCGTGAACATAGTTATGACCACTATAGCCGCTAAATTGATTGCTATTTACGCTATATTATTTCCGTTGTGGCATGGCTACGCTACTTTTTTCAAGTTCCATTGAAA
>SPJY01015242.1:3803622-3844869 GCA_005191435.1 Raddia distichophylla | reverse complement strand
CGCGAGCTCGAGGCGGCGGCGGCGCGAGCTCGAGGAGGAGACGGCGGCGCGAGCTCGATGCGGTGACGGCGGCGCTGCGAGCTTGATGCGGTGACGGCGGCGTGAGCTCGAGGCGGCGGCGGCGGCGCCGCCACGGGCTCGAGGCGGCGGCGGCGCGAGCTCGAGGGAGGAGGGCGGCGGCGGCGGCGCTAGCTGCGGAGCAGATTGGCGGCGCGAGCTTGAGGAGGAAGAAGAAGGAAAAGAAGAAAGGAGGAGGATGACAAGTGGGTCCATATAAGAAAATGGTGGAAAAATAGAGGAAAAGGAAAAAGAAATAAGGAAAATGGTTAAAAATGATGAAAATGTCACCTGGATGAGAAATTCATGCACCCGGTGTCGTATGGCTAAAGGCAAATGAATTTAATGTCGAATGAAATGGGGCGCACGAATTGGATGTCATGCACCCGATTTTCCCATCAATAGGTGGCGGGTGAAGGAAAATAAAAAAATGTAAAGGGGAAGGAGGCGCCGCCCCTCCCCAGCTCTCTCCTCTCTCACCTCTCCCTTCTCTCTCTCTCTCTAGGCACAGGTGCCAGGGGCAGCCGGCGCGCCGCCCCCGTCTCCTCCTCGCGGCCAGGGCGGCCAGCGCACCGCCCCTTCTCCTCATCTCTCGCGACGGCCGGCGTCGCCCCTCCTTCCCCTGCGACGGCCGGCGGCGCCTTCCTTCTCCTTGCCAGCGACTGCGGGCGTCGCCCCTCCTTCACCTGCAGCGTCGGCGCGCAGCCCCCTTCTCCTCCTCGCCCGCGACGGCCGGCGTCGCCCCTCCTTCACCCGCGGCAGCCGGCGCGCCGCCTCTTCTCCTCCTCGCCTGCGACGGCCGACGTCGCCCCTCCTTCACCTGCGACGGCCGACGCCGCATTCATAGTCTTCCACGTGCCTGGCGGCGGCGCCGTCCCCTGCTGCTCCACCTCAATGCGGCGGCGGCGGCGACGACCACCTCCCCCACAACGCAGGCGGCAGTGATCTCCTCCTCCTCCACGCGCTCGCGCCAGCGCGGCCCCCGACTTTCCCCTTCGGCCATCCCGATGAGGCGGCGGCGGCTTCTCATCACGGCGACACAGCAACGGTGCTGCCTCCTCTGATCATCCAAGGGCTGGCGACATACTTAACGCCTCCAGATCTGGCAGCGACGGCCGACCCTTTCCTTGCGGCACTACGGCCCGGTGGTGGCACATCATTCCCTCAGCATCTCCAGCGGTGGCTCGGCGCATCGCCCTGTTTGATGAGAAAAAAATATTTTTTTTGATGACGTCGATTGGCTTGCTGCCCTGGAATTATTTTGATAATTTCCACGGATGAATCTGGCTCGGAATCAACCTGGCCCAACTTTGGTCCGTAATCACGAAACCCTAACTACCTTATCAACCCTAATCAACAAGGGGGGATTTGGAGAAGCATCAACTGGCGGCTAAAAGAAAAAAAGCAAATAAAAGGGTAAAAGGGGAGGGGGCACCGCCCCTCCCATCTCTCCTCTCTCTCGGTTCTCTCTCTCTCTCGGCACAGGTTCCAAGGGCGGTCGGGGGCGCCGCCCCCTTCCTCTAGCCCGGCGCGGCGTCACTCCAGGCGGGGCGGCCAGCGGCAACGTCTCCTTCCTCTCCTCTGGCTCGGTGCGGTGGCCCAGCAGCGCGCCTCCTCCCACACAGTCGATGGTGCCGCTCCAGTCTCCTCGCGTCGGGACGGCCGGTGCGCCGCCCACCTCCAGATCGACGCCGCCCTAGCATCCTCGCGCTCGGCGCCGGCGCCCCAGATCCTCGCCACTGCCTCCAGATTGATGTAGCCCCGGCGCCATCTCCTCCGCGCCTCGACGGCGTCGCCCCCTGCTGTCCCGCGCTGCCATGACACCGCCCCAGCCTTGGCTCTAGTCGGCACCGACCTGGCCTTCACTGCCGATGCCGCCCGAGTCTCCTCCAAATGCAGCCCCGTCCGGCCTCCAGATCGACATCGCCTCGGCTCCATCCTCCAGTCCCGGCTGACGCAGCGCCGTCCTCCTCCACGACCAATGCAGCCTCGCCCCGGCCCCGATCCGCGCCGCCTCGGTCTTCACTCCCGATGCCGCCGCCTCCTCAATGCTCGGCGCCGCCCTACATCCAGATCGGCGCCGCCTCGCCCTCCTCTGCACACCACGACGCCCCGGCCCCGATCCAACGCATGGGTGGCAGGCGTGGTCCCCCAAATCCTAGTCAACATCGACGAACATGGGTGGCAGGCGTGCTCCCCCGTCTTCGGTATGCAATGGCGTATGGGTGGCCGACGTGCTCCCCGGATCTCGATCTACAATGGCGTATGGGTGGCCGGCGTGCTCCCCGGATCTCGATCTACAAAGGTGACGGCTGGACCGTCTTTTTCCTCAAGTGCATGGGTGGCAGCGTGCTCCCTCGGTCACGATCTACAAAGGCGGCGTTAGCTTATGGGTGGCCGATGAGCTCCCCCGTCAGCGATCTGTTGAAGCAATGAAACGGTCATCTTCACCAGGCATGGGTGGCCGGCGGGCTCCCCGATCCCAATCGGCAAAGACGGCGGCGCGGCCAACTTCTCCTCACCCGACGTGGCCAGCACGACGGCATCCTCAGCGTCAAGATGGCGGCGCCCGACCTTCTCCAACCATGGCAACGTCCTGATCTCCCCACGGCGTGGCGCAAGCGGCGCCCGAGGTGGCCGGCGTGCCCCTGACCTCGGCCTGGAACGCGGCGACCATCTCTTCCCCGAACCCTAGATCCACACGAAGGCGCACGGCTCCGCCCCTTCCTCTGATTCAACGCCCGGCGTATGGTGGCGGCGGCTATCTTCCTTGGCCCGGTGTGCGGCGGCGACATTCATCTCTCCGGCGTGGCGTCAGGACTCTTCCCTCGGGCAGCGCAACAACAACATCATCCTCGGCCCGATGAAGATGGAGGCATGTTCCTCGTCTTCCCAACACGCGATCGATAACGGCTCGGCCGCCTCTACTTGTCATCTCGAGGCTCGACGTGGCCCTCTCCTCCAGATCCACGCGATGGCACGTTCCCTTGGGCGCCTTCCGCACCAGCGCACGGCGGCCATCTGCTTCCTACCATATTTCAGTCCAAGTGGTGGAGACCGGTTTGCTTCTCCACCATGCAAGGCCGCACTCGCAGAACATCCGATCTGCAAACCAAGAGGATGACATCGACTCCGGTATCTTCTCCAGCAACTCTGTCAATACCGGCGGGATCGATCTTCACGTCGACTCTGACGGAATACCGTTCCGTTCCGATGAACCCGGCCCCGAAGGCGAACAAGACCCTGAAGGCCAAACGGTATCGTGTAGATCCCAATTCCACGGTACCGATATACCTCCTACCGACGAACTTTCCGCTAAGAGGAAAAAGTTCCAATAAATATCAAGATGGTGATGAACATTCCATCAACAATATCGTGGAGATCCCAATTCCACGGTGCTGGCTAAATCTTCGATGACGAACATCCCGTTAAGGAGATCTTCAACAGCAAGCTGAGTCCCGATGGTGAGCAAAGCCTCGAGGATTCACAGTGGCGTGGAGATCTCAATTCCACGGCGCCACCCGATTCTCCGACGACGAACATCCCATTAAGGAGATATTCACCAACACCTTCCTTTGATGATGAATATTCCATCAAGAATATTGCGTAGATCTCAGTTCCGCGATATCACCAACACTCCTTTGATGATGAATATTCCATCAAGAATATTGCGGAGATCCCAGTTCCGCGATATAACCAACTCTCCTGATGAAGAATATCCCATCAAGGGTACCGAGGAGATCCCAATTCCGCGGTGCCACCCGATTCACCCGATGAAGAATATCCCATCAAGGGTACCGTGGAGATCCCAGTTCCACGGTGTCAACCAACTCTCCTGATGATGAATATTCCATCAAGGGTACTGTGGAGATCCCAATTCCGCAGTACCGACGAAGGCTCCTAACGAGAATATACCGTTAAGGAGAATCTCAATCTCGACTACATCAACTCCGGTGATCAAGACTCGTCAACGACAAGTCCAAAAGCCAACAAGCAGGAACATCCCCGATGACGCAGCGAAGCCGTCAACTTCAACTCCAAGCCGAGTGCTAACCGTGCATTCCCCAAGTCCAACTACTCCAACGTGAAACTTGACGATGATAAGTTCAAGCGACATGGGCTGGTATAGCCAAATGTCAAGGCTGTGCTAGGCATTACATGGGCCCTGGTTACCCTATGTATATAGCCGTCGCCAACCAATCCATCATCCACCAACATACACGGTGAACCACAAAGCAATGAGAAGAAGAAGACAGCCCCAGCAGCTTAATTTGAGGTGTTCCGCGAGCTGGCTTGCGGATGTAATTAACCAGGTGTCCTTCCGAGGTCCCGGGATCTAGAACCTGACAATCACCTGAACAAGAAGTCTAGCCTACCAGGCTACAGATGTCTAGCCAACCTGGCTACGGAGCGCAATATCAATAAGGAGTTGTACTTCATTGTGACGATGAAGTATAAACGACCTTGTCCTCTTTTCTTTTGTGTATTTTTGACAAATACACTGGCACGCCCGCAAACGTGTTCTCGCTGCGAAATTTGTGTGCGTCACACGCCCCATCGCCACCCTTTGCCTAGCTAATCTAGCGGCATGGCTCTTGCTTTCTCCCACGCATCGGTTGTCGATCTAGCCATCTCCCGCACGGTGGTCCCTCCCTCCAGAACCAACATGGACGGCGATGACCCCATCCTTCCCCTTGGAGTGGAGTGACGCCTGATCCAGACCCACATCGGCGTTGGCAGCATGGCTTCTGTCTTCCTCTAACACGGCAACGCGGTGAGGCTACCTCGATCCCTCAGCGGCATGGTCAAGCAATTGCCGAGAAGATCTGTACACTGAAGGTATAGCATCTACTAATACCAACGTCGATGGCGAGTCCCAAAGAAGCCATGGCAAAAGGACATCGTTAGCAGAACACCCCATATAAAAAATACATGACGACCGGGGCCCTACGCGGCACTGTGCACCGTTATCCTTATAAAGCGAAGAAACGTGTCAAAGATCACATAAAACGGCGTTTCGGACTTAGCGGAGTCACGCTCTGCTAAGGGAAATTGTCCCCAAGTTGTCCGCGGCCAGAAAATAAGAAGCTACGGACGAATCACATGAAATAACGAGTTCTTCTTAACGGAGTCGTGTTCCACTAGGGAGATTCACCCTCAAGCCCCATTTGTGGAGTTTTCTTTAGCGGAATGCCGTTCCGCTCGAAGAAACTGAAAATCATTCGACAACGACTTCGTTAACAGTCAGAGAAGCCGTCCGGCGACCTTCTTCAACAAATCCGTCAACACCGGTGAGATCAACTGCCACATCGACCCAAACGAGCCGCTATCTCGTTCCAACAAACACCGCCCAAAGGTGAACAAGGCCCTGAAGGCCAAAGGTATCATGGAGATCCCAATTCACGGTGTCGACATACCTCCTAATGATGAACTTTCCGTTAGGAGGAAGAAGCTCCAATAAATATCGAGACGATGATGAACATCCTATCGAGAGTATTGTGGAGATCCCAATTCCATGGTGCTGGTTAACTATCCCGATGACGAACATCCCATCAGCAGTATAGTGGAGATCTCAATTCCACGGTGCCGACCAATCTTCTTATGTGAACATCACGTTAAGGAGGCTTTCAATAATGTTCTCCTGATGACGAACATTCCATCAACAATATTATGAAGATCCTAGTTCCACAATATCACCAAAGTTCTCCCGGTGACGAGCATCTCATTAAGGGTACCGTGGAGATCACAGTTCCATGGTGCCAACCAACTCTCCTAATGATGAATATTCCATTAAGGAGATCCTCAACAATTTATTACTGAAGATTCATGGTGTGGTGGAGATCCCAATTCCACAGTGCCAACTAAAGCTCCTGACGAGAATATGCCATTAAGGTGAATACCAACTACGTCAACCCTGGTGATCAAAGATACATCAACGACAAGTCCAAAAGCCGACAAACGGGAACATCCCCGAGATGATGCAGCAAAGCCGTCAACTTCAACTCCAAACCGAGCGCTAACCGTGCATTCCACCCAAGTTCAAATACTACAACGTGAAGCTTGACAAGAACAAGATCAACCTACACGGGCGGGCATAGCCAAATGTCAACGACTGTGCTAGGCATTACATGGGCCTCGCTACCCTAGGTACTCTGCCGTCACCATCTTATCTCCATCCACCAACTGCATAGTGAACCATGAAGCAACGGGGAGAAGAAGACATCCCCAACAGCTTAATCGGATGTGTTCCGCGAGCCGGCATGCAGATGTAATTGACCGGGTGTCCTTCCGAGGTCTCGGAATCTAGAACCCGACAATCACCTGAACAAGAAGTCTAGCCTACCAGGCTATAGATACCTAGCCAACCAGGCTACGGAGCGCAATATCAACAAGGAGTTGTACTTCATTGTGATGATAAAATATAAACATCGTTGTCCCCATTTTCTTTTGTGTATTTTTGATAAGGCGAGCGCCAGCATACGGACATCCGTCCGGACGCCCGCGCGTCGGACCGACTGCGCCTGTCGGATTGCCGGCTACGGCGCCAATCCAACGCCCCTGAGCACCCGCGTCCCAGCCTTCCCAGCCTGCGCGTACGTGCGTCTGATCGCCGGCTACCGAGCCAATCGAACGCTCGCCCTGCGCTCCCGCGTCGTGTGCCCAGCGACTAGCTAGCTAGTCAAAGGTTGATTAAAAATCCGATTAAACTTCTGATTTTTGTACAAAATTCAAACAGTGTTCAAAATGCGTGGAATAAATTTCATAATTCTTTTAAAATCGAGAGCAATCCATTTTAAATACTTTTTGAATTTTTTGAATTTTTTTTCACTTTTTCTTTTTTTTATGTGAGTTAGGAGAAGGCACTTATGAAACTTACACCTATACTAGCGAAACTAGGTCATGTGTTGATGAAACTTGGCCGTGTGCTGATGAAACTTCGATGTAACCTGATGAAACTTGGGTGAAACCTGTTGAAACGGACCCAGGATTTTGATAAAACCCAAACCAACTACCGACAAGTCTAGTTGCTAGATTAAACGGTAAATGATGTTCATAGTAATGTACGAAGAAAATTTATCCAATCACACAGTTCAATTTACCTAATCGAAAAGTAACATAGGAATAAAAGACAAGTTTGCTAATTTGAAATAATATGGTATCTTTTTAAAACAAATTCGCTTCTTCCAAGCCTATATCTTCATCAATAGTAGATGTAGATCTCAAACCTAAAAATTAAAATAAAAACCAATATGAACGACATGAAATGGACAAATAAACAAGTTAAATAGAGTGAAAATCATGAATCTCAAGATATAGAGAGATTACGGATATCCATAGAGTAACTGAAATTGAGGCCAGATAGCAAGTGCAACATGACTTGACAGCATACACCACTACAATCGATATAGCTCATTCGAAGAACTAAAGTAAATCTAATCAGGTGAGGCATAAAAAATGTTGCACAATACAGACCCAAATATGAGCACGTTGATTCAGGTCAAAAGCACAAAATAAGCATAGTTGCAAATGAGCCATTCTTATCTCAAAACTTTTTAGCATTACCTAAACAAAATTCTTACAGACAATCTTAACATGCCAAATCACAACTTCAGTATCAAGAATCAGATCAATTTGAAACATATGGCAATAGCAGTTCGATAGGGACCTCGAAGGAGACAAAGGCGAGGCCGCGGAAGTTGCCGGAATCGGGGAAGCGGGAGAGCTAGAGTGACCGGAGGGGGCCGAACAACTCGAATAGCTCCCGGATCTCGACCTCCGTCGTCGTGCAACGGGCTCCTCCGGTGGCTCCTGCTCCAGTATCACCGCCGACTGACCCATCGTCGCTGTTGGGGAGAACCGGATGAGGAGGCCGGGGAGGCGGCTTGGGGTGGGGGGATATTTGAATGTGCATATATCACCGGTGATCGGTACACACACTGCACATATATTAGTGATTTGGGATTGGTGGCTCACAGGCGCTGGTTATCATAGACGGTTTTTGCCAGATGAGGAGTGTTGTAGTAGTGACAGTGTGAGAAAATCTCCCAAGTAACCTCAAGGAAAAGTGGGCCGCGACGCGAGCAGCAGAACTGCTTGCACGACGTGACGCGAGCATCAGAACTGCTTGCACGAGACCGACCAAGAGGAGCCTGCACGAACACCACAATCTGTGGTGTTGCGCGATGCATGCAAGTATGCAGCCTCAGAGCTTTGCACCAGCAGCTATGTCACTCGAGAAGCGTTAGTTGAGCTGCCAACAGCGGACGCAAGTGCAAGGACATAGCCCCTCTGCAATTGTGCCACTGCAGGTACGTAGCCCTCGCTGCGTGGAGTCCACATGTCAGTAGCACAACCATAACTATGGGGAAGCATGTCCCAACTGCAGAGGCATGGAAATATCCTCCGCCGTAACGGCAGAGCTACAAGGATCCTGGCACGTACGAGTTGAGAGGGGCAGCTATTGTGACTGCAATCTTCCGCGCGAGCGCTGCTGCACTTAGGAATGCAAACGGGTTGTTTTGCGGGTACCCATGAGACCTCTTGCTTCACTAAAATACAATAAGCATGCCCGCGAAGCAACCCGCTTGCATCCCTAGCTGCACCTAGCCTTGTGCTTCACCAATGCAAGCCTCCTTTCTTTGACGTTTGTAAAATTGTTTAGAAAAGGACTACAAAGACGTGACACAGATTAAAGACCAAAGGATATTTAACGATGGTAAGTTGGACCAATGCATGTGCGTTGCGACCAGTACAATTGGAATGGAGTTTTTTTTATTTAACTAGGTTTCTCTTATAAAAGTCAGGTTCTGTAACCCTCTGCTATTATTTGTTCCTTATATTTATATCATTTTCAGAAGAATCTATATCTATGGACATATATAAGGTAGCAAAGAAAATATCTAACATAGAAACTAAAAAATAGAATCTCTAAATTTAGGGAGCGGCATAAAGGCTAATCAGAGTATCTAACTGTAGAGAGGTTGGCCACAGAGCTATATTTAATGCTATTTAAAAAGGTATTAGTGGTGTAATATATTGGCTCATCCTCACCACCTAGTTCAAAATTGAAACTCTATGATTCCCACGCACGACCATATCAATCTCTGTGTAATGACCCATAAGCTCCTCCCCAGTCCCCACCACACTAATCCCACATTCCCACCTTGATCACTCTCCTTCCTTTGCGATGCCCAATTACCCACAGCCATGTATGATGATCCTTCAACTCCTTCCGCCCCACACGGCCCTAGCTCGCTTCCTACAGTTCCACCTCTTGTCTGTATGTGCAACATCCCCTCCTTCCCAAGCTCCTCCTCTTTCACCCCAACATCATCGTCCCTTGCTCCTCTCCCTTACTACCTTGCACCCATGTCTTGTTGTGTTCAAGTCCATGGTCATCATGCTCACTGCTATAGTGGCTAGGAAATAATGATAAGCCGTTCAACATCGTCAGACTTCAAGCAAAGGCCATTGTGATTCATACCATGCATCCTTGAAGCCCCACTCAAAAAGAAATAGAAGATGAAATTATAAGGATGGGAAGCAGGGATGGTAGTGGAGCTTGGGAGAAATAGGGGAAAGGGTTGGAGGAGGTGGTTGGGTGGTAGGTTCAGAGATGGTAGAATAGGATATGGCAGCGTTAACAGGAGGAGGTGTAGAGCCAAGGAGAAGGATAAGGTGGGAACGTCAACAAAGAGACATGGCAGGAAACGGTGCTGGGGAGGAGGGGATGGTGCAGGGTGAGGAAGAGAGGACAAGGCGTCAACATCTGGATAGGGACATGGGCATGGATATAATGCATATAGGAGTAGGAGGCGCCCAAGACAAGGTAGGAAGATAGAGAGAGAGATGGGGTAGAAGGACAGCAAGGGAGAGATAGGGGTGGGGCTGTGTGGGATGTGTGGAAGAGGGAGAGAAAATGCTAGGCTAGATTTAATCATTTTAGAGTGACATTATAGAATGGTTGATTGGTTGGTACAGGTTAGGATTTTGCAACAACATAATCTATTCCCTAAAAAACTTCATAATCTAACATATCTTAATCTTATTTAATGTTACTTTTAAACATATACATATTTGAAACTCTTGTAAATTATCGAGAAAATTGCATGACATACATAATTAAAATGGCACTCAAGCATACTAGGTTCGTTTAAAATATGTTACAATCCACGAACATTCATCCCTAGTTATCTTTAGTACCATCTACAAAGTGACAATGGTTGTATGTATTTATACCTCCTACATAAATTGTGTCAAACCATTGTGCATGTCCTATCCATGTTCTTTCCCGCTTAAAATCATATTATAATTTACAGTTTAAAACTTGTCATTTTTATACAAGCAATGTGTTGTAGCACTTTGTATCTATTTTTTAAACATGGCTCTTCTAAAAACTTTTTAAAACTATTTTTAAAATATTTTGTAGCCTTCCTTAATCTCTTCTGGAGGATATATAATCTACCACATCTTTGATATGTACAAGGACGAAGCTTTCCTATGGCCGAAGTGGGCCCTATCCCCCTACCAATTTTTTTTGATGATCTACCATTGGTAGCCATTGTTTATAAAGATTTTAGATATAATTTATTTGTTTGATCCCTTCGAACTCAGCCCTCTTTTATGCCTTGATTAGTTTTAGTTTTTGTTGGGTGTGCAATTTTTGTTATTTTTGTATAGACCATTCACTTTCAGTTTTGAAAAAAAATTCAGAACTTTGTAGGGGTTTTTTTTTTCTCAAAGGTCCGAATTTTTTTTACTAATTTATTTAGTCTTTCCATAACACTTTTAAAGATAATCAAATTTTTTCAACCAATACTAAACAAGGTGTAAAAAAGGCCCGTACCACTGAACGTGTAGTTGTGGCTCACGGCAGAAGCAGAGCCAGGTCGCTAGGCTGACGCCGACCGATGGCGTCGAAACAGAACAATGGCACGTCCTCCGCGGGCCCACGAAATGAGGGACCGTGAAAAAAAAATTCACGGTGCCGGCATGGCGTAGTGAATATGAATGTGAAGGCGTAGTGAATGAGAATGGGCATGGCGTAGTGAATGTGAATGGGATGACCAGGCCTGCTTAATAAATGCATTCTCCTTCCCGCCTTCTGCGCTGCACATTGCACATGCCAAAAAAGGCCACAAAAGGGAAAATCTCCCTACGTATAGTCGTAGAGTTACATGCACATGTTGGATACGTTGAATTCACTCTTGAGATCTATGCCGCACAAATCTGAAAGCATATCTAATTGCTTTTCAGTAATTCTATCTGAATGCAGTGACCGAGCTTGATCATGAATCTAGAGGGGCCGAATGAACTAATGCAAAAACTGAATTTTCGCTGCTTCGTACATAAACTAATTAAGACTCAGTTCTTTATAGCTTATTTTATTTAACTTATTTATTTATCTGGCTTGTTGAGGGGCCACCCCTAACCAAGCTCCGCCTCCGTCTACATGTGCAAAATTCGTCCATCCACCAGAAATCGTCAGCAATGTACATGAGTCGTAAATAAAAAGTGCATCTGGAGAGTGAAATGGAGTGCTCTAGGATGGACAAAAAAATACTGGTTGCTGCTCTGCAGTTTTACGGTGCCTCCTTCATTTGTCATATGATAAAAATAGTTGCAAGGGTGAGGTGCAGAGCGTACTATGTAGCCAGTACGCAGTTTCTTTAGATAACGATAGTATCCGGCCCTCACCTTTCGATGCATACGGTTTACAAATATAAAAAAAAACACTCATATAATGACGGAGCAATGTTACATTTAAAAAATTAAAAAAGCAATCCTATCATTGAATTGTCACCCATAGCTGGTAAAAAAAAGACATGGCACCGTCTCAATGGAAGCTAGTAGCAGTTATGCAAGTAGAATGCACGTGCATATATACCCTCCTTGTGAGGCATAACCGCATGAGTACGTACTGAGCTGAATGACTAAAATGAATTGAACACTTGAAATTCAAACCTGAAATGCCAGGTTATTTTTCAATGTTCAGCAGTAAAGAAGATATGTGCGTGGTTAATGACGTCCCAATCAACTTGTTCATAGCTTCTAATCTTCGCTACTCATCATTTTAGTCACAAACTAACGATGAATAGAAGAACGAAATTGGCGCCTAGCTACCACAAAAGAGAGAAAGGAAAATCTGCACCGGAGTACACTATTGACGACAATTGACAAAGAAATTAATTAAGACCGTAAAGAAAGAGTAGCGCATAGAATTCATTACCAGCCAATTCACGGCCTTGCATGGACAGAGGTGTTGTTGATCTTCCACTGCTGAGAGAAGAGAAGCTACCAAATGCTGGTCAGACGGTGCATGCACGCAAATGCTGGTTAAAGGGATTGAAGCCTGGTCCGAGGCCATCACCGAGCTGCAGCCATGCAGGCCTAGGCACACTGACGAGTGATGTGCATTCATACAAGATACAACAACGGAAAAGGAAATCCGACGCCGGCGGGACGCCTTGAACCAGACAGCAAACCCCTTAACCGGCCATTCGCCGGCGCCAAGTTCACTAGCCTCACGTAAATAAACACGCAAGACTGTACATATCTAATGATGTATGTAGAGGTGGCTGGAGCATAGTTTCCATGTATTATCGCAAAGACCAAGGAGCGAGGAGTAGCACGAGGCAAGAGCTGAGGCAAGGAGGTAGAGAAGTTTTGTGGCTGCAATGGGCGGAGAAGCCATGGCATATATGGCTGGCAGCCTGGGGGTTTGGGGGGCTCGAGCTCGACAGCGTCCTGGAGGGTCACTCAATTCACATTTATTTTGAGGCTTAACTAGTTACTGCAGTGTGCGCTAGCTGCATGGACTGCTGCCTCTGCTCGCTCTGGACCTCTGGTTCTTCGCTGCCTGCCCGGCATGCATGCATGTACGTTTCCTTCCAGCTCCAGGACCAGGTACAATTACAGTCATGTACAATTTTAATCATTCCTCTTTGATTTAGACATTACATAAAACTATATTTCGACGGCGAGACCCACCTTGTGAAACCACACGGAAACCACGTAAAGTTGTATGAAACTTTGTCTTGTTGAGATAGCGTTGGCTACATTGTAGCATCTCCCTTTTTAGGGAACAATGTAATAGTTTGCAGGTATATATAAGTGAGAATTATAAATGGAATTTTAACCGAATTTTGGTTAAATTGAGGTCTTAAACAGAGTTGGATTGGTGAAAAGAGGGAAAGAGGAGTCTTGTGTTGCTCGCCTGCTTGGTATTGGCAAGCCCTTGCATGGACTCGGTTTAGGCAATGAACATAAGAGTTCTTGTTGTTGCCACTGGGAGGAAGAATGCCCTTGGCCACGAGGCTACTTTTGGGAAAGAGAAGAGAAGGTAGAGAGAACGAAGGGGGAAAGAAATAGAGTTTTTTTTCTCCTAAAATTTAAATGTGAATTAATTATTTTAAATGTTTCGGATGTCACACTGGGCTGTTGTCTCCTTGATCCGGAGTGATGGATGCAATGGACCCTGAACAAATTTTATGTATATGGCTGAAATTATGTTTTTGAATTATTTATGTTTGTAAATGAGAAAAATGGTCACAATATACACATTACAAGGACAGTAAATTTCAAAGAATCGATATACATTGTGAACAACTTGCACTACACGTGCATGGCTACAGATCCATTATGAAGTAAGAGGCTAGGCACTGCGTGATGCCAAAAAGGTACTATCCCTCCTTACTTTAAATAATAGTTATTTTGGTTGTTGACATGATCTTCCAAATACAACTTTAATCATCAATTATCATCAAAATTTATGTAGAAAATCCACAAAAAATGATATTATAGAAGTGTTATTCGAGATAAATTTATATGTATGATTTTGCTGTCCCCAATCCAAATAGCTCAAAAGGATTCTTGTGTGTAAAGTTTTAAAACCTCAACTTAAGACAAATTTAAAACAACTATTATTTAAAGTATGGAGGGAGTATAACCAAGCGGTGTTAAGGAAATCAGTAAAAATCACCAGCATGGCAACCCTCAAAGCTGTGCTGGCAAGAAATGGTCATTTATAAATAAATTTTTACTCCCTCCATCCACTTTTGTAGGGTATGTGTTAAATTTGCATAAGGTTAAAGGTGAATGATTTTTTAGAAAATGTATGAGAAAATGCTATAAATGCCCCTTCAAAAGATGGGTGACAATATTTTTGTATTGGTACGAACAAACAAATTAAAATTATATTTAAATCATATGTCGTATAAAAGTGAACTGAGGTACCACATAAGTCGGTACTAGCAAGAAACGTGTGCTATGTGCACGGTTTATGATTAGAAAGGAAAGTGCACAGCACATGTGGTTCATGATTAATTGAACAAATTGAAAGAAATGCGAAGGAGAAAAAGAAACAATATTTGTAAGAAATATAAAAGGTAAAGTAAAGGAACAATATTCAAAACTTTTAATTATTTAAAATTTTAGAATTTCTTTAGTTTATTGATTTTCGACATGAATTTTTTGGTCCTACCTTACTCCCTCCGGTCCATAATAATTGACATCTTAGGTTTGTCCTAAGTCAAACTTTTAAAATTTCATCTATAAAAATCTTGGGAGCTACTTCGGCTCGGACGTCCGACGCGCACGCACGCGATCGGATGCCCGGGCCCGGCCCAGCGAGGCGAGGTAGCACTAATCACAGCGGCAATGCAACCATACAACGACTAACCACAATAACCATGTTAGAGAGTTCTGTAACGCAACTAATCACAACCATTAATTGATTGTCTCGTGCGTGACATGCTACCTGCAGGGGTAAAAAATTAAAATATTGTAAGCGATGATGTAACGTTGACATCAGCGAGATTCTATATCGTGTTTTTCTTATGATGGCCATAATTTTTAACCAGGTGCTCTAATCCACCAACCGTTTGCGCCAACGCGTTTCTCGCATTTTTACGAACAAAATAAGACCAATGTTACCATATGAATTTTTACTGCAACAAAAAATTATGCTACTCCAGCAAAACATTGTTCTACTGTAACAAAAAAATTTTGTGCACTACAATATTTTCCAACACCACATACAATGAAATATTTATGCATAGTGCAACAATTTATTTAGCTTAGTGAAACAATTTCTTTAGCCTAGAGCAACAATTAGTTTAGCCTATTGTAACAATATGTATAGCCTGCTGAAACAATTAGTTTAGCCTATTAGAATAAGAAGGCACGGACTACAGGACGGACATCCGTTCGTCCTTCACGACGATCGGACGTTCCTGGCCCAACTTTGGCCCAAAAAATCCCGCGCCATCGTTCCAGCCAGTGTGCGGAACAAAAAATCTCTCGCGTTGTTCCAGTGGTCTGAGTGTTGTTCCAATGGAGCCAATCCATATAAACAGGCGCTCCCCATCCTCAAAAACCGTTTCCCAGGGGTCCGTCGCCGGCTGCCGACGCCAGGGACCTGCTGCCACCACGCCCAGCAGGAACCGCCGCCCTGGAACAATTAAATTATATGGGTTGGTAATTAGCCACTGAAACAATTAAATTTGCCTACTGGAACAATTAGCTTTGCCTTCTAGAACAATTAACTTTGCCTACTGGAACAATAAAATTTGCCTACTGGAACAATAATATTTAGTCTACTGGAACAATTAAATTTGCCTACTGGAACAATTAACTTTGCCTACTGGAACAATATGGTTTGCCTACTGAAACTATTAACTTTGCCTACTAGAACAATAAAATTTGCCTACTAGAATAATAAAGTTTGACTACTGAAACAATAATGTTTTGCCTACTGGAACAATTAAATTTGCCTACTGAAACAATTAACTTTGCCTACTGAAACAATATGGTTTGCCTACTGAAACAATTAACTTTGCCTACTGGAACAACAAAATTTGCCTACTGGAACAACAATTAGTAAATTTATGTACGTATTGGAACAATATGTTTGGCCTGCTGAAACAATTAGTTTGGCTTATTGGAAAAATATGTCTAACAAAAAAAGTGCTACTGTAACATTTTTCGACAACACATGCAACAAAAAATTGTGCTACTGCAGTATTTTGGACACCACATGCAACAAAAATCCAAATTCGATGTGCAAAAAACCAAGTTTTAGTGGCTAAAATCTAAAAGGTTTCATCAGTAAATTTTGAAAAGCACAAAATCCCAAGTTTCACCTGTTAATTACACTAATTAGTCATGGGCGGTGACCCAACAGGGAATCACTGGCATAGTGGCATGCTGCATGCATCATCGGAGTATCCTAGTTGGCTCAGCATGTCCCGCATGCGTCGCGTATACGTGTACGTACTGCTGAGCTTCGAACGTTGGGCTTCGAGCGCTGCATATCCCAGTGGTTGATACACTTGTTGGGCTATGGAAAGCAATTTCGAAAAGAAATGCCTATTAGAACAAGATGATTTGCCTACTGAAACAATAATTTTTGCCTGCTGAAACAACAGGGTTTGCCTACTGGAACAAATAAAAGTTGACTACTGGAACAATAAGGTTTGTGCTACAAGAACAGTTGAACTTTGCCTGCTGGAACAATAACTTTTGCCTTATGGAACAATAAATTTACCTTCTGAAACAATAGTGTTTGCCTTCTGTAACAAATAAAGGTTTTGACTATTGGAACAATAAAGTTTGCCTACTGAAACAATAAAGTTTGTCTACTGAAACAATAAAGTTTATCCTACTGGAATAGTTGAGCTTTGCCTACTAAAACAATAACTTTTGCCTTCTGGAACAATAACTTTTGCCTTCTGGAACAATAACTTTTTGCCTTCTGAAAAAATAACTTTTGCCTTCTGAAACAAATAAGGTTTTGCCTACTGGAACAATAAAGTTTATCTACTGGAACAATAAAATTTGCTTACTAGAACAATAAAGTTTATCTGTTGGAACAATGAGTCTAACCTCCCGGAACAATATGTCTTGCCTGCTGGAACAATGAGTCTAGCCTCTCCAAACAATCAATCTTGCCTGCTGAAACAACTTTTATACTTGTTGAAACAATGTATTTGATCTGCTGGAACAATAGGCTAACCCAATTGAAACAATATGTTTAGTTTGATGAACCACAACTTTTATACCTACTGGGACAATCTATATTCCTTGCTAGAACAATAAGTCTAGCCTTCCGAAACAATCTATCTTGTCTGATAGAACAATTGTACCAATAAAGATAAAAAAATAAAAAAATATTTAAAATGAGTTCAAACGGAATTTAGATTAATTATAAAATTTGTACTACGCGATTTGGACTCCAAATGAAAAAGATACAAAAATGAGAAATCCAAAAAGAACATAAATGAAACGCACATTCCTTGGCTGCAAGCTAGCTAGCTAGTGTAGCCTGTACGCGCGCAGGCTAGGCCGGGCGTCTGACGGATCGGACGCCCGGCTGCAAGCATTTCCGAAACTTTTAATAGTCCTCTCAAAGATTATAAAACTATTTTATTTTTTTAAAAAAATTAAAACTCGTTTCAAAGACATTCAATTATGCTATGCTACACAAATTTTCAAGGCCCAAATAATGCATACAGAAAGAAAATTAGTGGGACCCATCAACGTGTGTGTGACGCACAGGATGTTCTGGTCACACGGGCTCGGTGGGCCGACATGGGCTGTGCCGTCCGACAGCGTCGGACGTAAGATGCAAAGCATTTTCGAAAAATCTTTTGAACTATTTGGATTGTGTACATAAAAACCATACATATAAATTTGTCTTGAAACGGCTAACGGTTGGCCATCACAACAAAGTTACACCGTCCACTGGGCCTGACAGACGGCATAGGACACTCGACGGCTCATTATGTAGCCGCCGAGAGTAAGAACCCTGTGCACTTAATATCGACGGTATGGTTCAGGCCGTCGAGAGTACGTACTATGTGTCGACGGTGCTTACTTGGCCATCAATGTAAGTGTAGCCGCCGACACAGATTGCACTTTGGCCCACTTGCCAGGCCACGGGCCAACATGGAAGGCGAGGAAGCCTAACAGGTCTGTGTCAAAGCCTGCTAGGTCTGCGTCGGCGGCCTTGGTTGGAGCCGCCGACACAGATTAATTTAGAAAAAGGAGGACCCGCGAACTCGAACCCTGGTTGCCATAGGAGCGTGCATGGGTACTATTCTTTCAAGCCAGTTGGTCCAATGTTCTTATTGAACATAGAGTCGTAATAAACCTTCTTAAGGTTAAAACCTTTGTCGGTGGCTAGCATAGAAGCTGCTGACACAGACCCTATTTGAGCCCACCTGTCAGGCCATGGGCGACATTGGCATAGGAACCACCTTTAGCAGGTTCTGTCTCGGTGGCTTAACACCAACTGACGACACCTTTTTTGCAATATGGAGGACCCAGGGTATGAACCCTAGTCGCCTAAGGGAGCTTGCACGGGTACTACTGTTTTAAACTTGTTAGTCCAATGTTTTTATCGAACATAGGGGTAAAATACAAATTTTTAAGGCCAACATCTATGTCGGCTAAGTGAAGAAGCAACTGACACAAAGCCCACCCGAACCCACCTACCAAGCCATGGAGGCATTGGCATGAGAACCTCCAAACAAGGTCCATAGTGTTGTGTGAGCAGGTTTGTGTCGACGGTGTTCTTTAGAGCTGACTGTCGACGGTTGGGATATCGGTCCCAAGTCAACTAAGGTTCTTGAGAAAGGGAGATAGAAGACCTGCCGAGCAAGACAAACAGCAATCAACGAGCAACAGGCAGACACGGGGTTTTTTATCCTGGTTCGGGCCTCTCCGGGGAGATAATAGCCCTACGTCCAGCGCTTCTTTATATGACAAAGGATTACGAGGAACTTGACGAGACGAACAGGTCTCGACGAGATTATGGGTGTACAGGAAGCGTTATGCGATCTTCTGGTGCCCTCTACACGCCGTAGGGGCCCTGTTTATATAGTGTTGAACAACCGACCTACCGGGAATAATCGGGCCAGGCTGACCACAAGGACGTAACGAACTCGTCTACATGCCAAATACATCCCGAGGTAGATAAGGTATACTCCAATTCTTGGGGATCACGACGTCTGCTCTAATCCGGGAAACCATGTCCGGGTCCTCACGTAGCCGTGCAGAACTCTTGTTCGAGTCGGACTCAAACAGGAATCATAGGCCATTACGCATCGTGCCAACCAGGAGGCTGTTCGGTAGGATGCATATGGACCTGATAGAACCTTCCAGGGAGCCAGGCTCTGGGAGGCTGTTCGTCTTGATCAATGTGCTACCGGGCAGAGGCTTGCCCGACGCAATGCTGATGATCGGGTAGGACTCCGGTCCTTGGCACCGAGCAGAGGTTGCTGGGGTGCCGCTGTGGTACCTGCTGCCGGGCAGGGGTTATCCAATCCCCGACACTGACAACATAGCGCGAACAGCCCACTATCATGTGGGTCCTCATTGAAGTGCTTCTGTCCAAGCCGTGATCTGGATGTGAGGGAGTGGTTTTGTATTGCCAGTCTTCGCTTGGCCACTGACACAAATCCTTTTGGTGTGTCCTCAAATTCAAATTTCTGATCATGCCGCACACTCAAATCCTTTGGCGCGCCCTAAAATTCAAATTTTCGAAGTTAATGTGTCGGTGGTTCTATGTTTCAACCGCCAACACTAATTTAATTCGTTGTCGACTTGTTTGTCGACGACACTAAAATTCCAGTCCAACCACACTCGCGGAGGCGATGTTGGGCCACACACCGAAGCAACGATAGCCAAAGGAACCAGGTAAAGAGATCCAGTCCCCGAGCACGGAGCTCGTTAAAGGGACCAGAAAGTGCGACCAGGTGAAGACGTACCCGGTAGAAGACCATCCAGTCCCCGAGCACGGAGCTCGTCGCGGGGACCAGACGCGCGCCCCGGGCGAAGAGCTGCCCGGTGCGAAGTGATCCAGTCCCCGAGCACGGAGCTCGTCGCGGGGACCAGAGGCGCGCTCCGGGCGAAGAGCTGCCCGGTGCGAGGTGAATCACAACCCGATGCAGTCAGAGCCGCAAGAGAACGTGTGAAATCAACGCTCCACCCATGACGTATTTCTTGCGACAGTGTAAGCGTTGTCTTAGCAAGTACAGAACCGACGCTTGGAGTGCCCATTGCAATGAGAATCGGCTTACGATAGGCTTGCCTGTTGCGATTAGAATCGGCTTACGGTGGGCAGGATTCTATTGGTGGCGCAATACCTTGACTTAGCCGAACTGTGGAGGTTAGTGCCGGGCAAAGGAAAGAAATCATACGCGGGTGAAGTGAATCAGTCCCCGGGCATGCACGGAGCGTGCCCGGGAAGAGAGGGATGCAAACATCGGTTTTGGTGGGGAAGCCTGGAACCTCGCCGCGACCATCACCGGCGTCTGATGTTCCCCGTTCCTGTATTTCCTGCAGAAGACAAACAAGAAACGAGCTAGCAAGGGAAAAAAGGAGAGCAAGTACAGGCTCTAAGAAGAGCAAAGCGAGTTTTCAAAAACACGTTAAAGATGACCTACTCGCACAAGACATAATTTTTCTTGGGTACGTCCCCTGATAGCGTTAGTGCCACCTCGGCGAATACGGAACCGACGCCAGGAGTGCCCGTTGCGATGAGAATCGGCTTACGGTGGGCAGGACTCCGTTGGTGGTGCATTGCTCCGGATTACCGTGCCAGGAAGGACGTAGCATGGATAAAAAATACGTGTGTGGGCAAGTGCAGCTCCGCGGTGGCTAAGACCGCTAACCAGGGAAGGCGATCGGGACTTTAGCCGCAGGCAAGACGTGCGAGGCGAAACCTTATCCGGGCATGGACCCGTGTAGCGCTGGTGTCACCTTGGCGGGTGCGGGACCAACGCCAGGAGTGCCCGTTGCAATGAGAATCGGCTTACGGTGGGCATGCCCGTTGCGATGAGAATCGGCTTACGGTGGACAGAACTCCCTCGGTGGTGCACCGCTTCGGTTAACCGGAGCTGTACAGGTCGTCGCCAGATAAAAAGACATGCTGGCACGCGAGGAGAACTACGGGAGCGAAAGACCGGGCTGATTTGTCCCATTATTAACCATGCAGGGGTACAGAAACGACCCTGGGTTCATAAAGAGGTAAATGCGGACTCGAGCAACGAGGTTTTGGAAAACCAATGCTAAGGAAAGGAATTGGAAAACTGGAAACGTACCGGGGTTGCCGAAATTCGCGTGCATGTATTGGATGCCAACTTGTTTCACAGATTCCTGCGATTCAGAAGGAGTTTTGAGATGGGACCAGATCCAGAGGAAAGCTTATCACGTCTGCTTTCCGTGAAGTCGTAGAACGCCTGAAACAAAGGTCGTTTGTGGCCGGGGCGCCCGTTTTAGTGCGGACTGGTCAGGGAGGTCGTGAATTTCGAGGTTTGGAAGGCGATCGGGATGGAAGGGATCGATCCGACCTGACAGGGGAGGTGACATCCTGCCCTTCTGAGTCATAGTCCTCAGGAAGAGTTTCCTGATCGCTGAATGGGTTCGACATGCTCGAACAGGCTTGATCTACTAGGATCCCCACGGACGGTGCCAACTGTCGACGGTTGGGATATCGGTCCCAAGTTAACTAAGATTCTTGAGAAAGGGAGATAGAAGACCTGCAGAGAAAGGCAAACAGCAATCAACGAGCAACAGGGAGACACGGGGGTTTTATGCTGGTTCGGGCCTCTCCGGGGAGATAATAGCCCTACGTCCAGCGCTTCTTTATATGACAAAGGATTACAAGGAGGAACTCGACGAGACGAACAGGTCTCGACGAGATTATGGGTGTACAGGAAGCGTTATGCGATCTTCTGGTGCCCTCTACACGCCGTAGGGGCCCTGTTTATATAGTGTTGAACAACCGACCTACCGGGAATTAATCGGGCCGGGCTGACCACGAGGACGTAACGAACTCGTATACATGCCAAATACATCCCGAGGTAGATAAGGTATACTCCAATTCTTAGGGATCACGACGTCTGCTCCAATCGGGGAAACCACGTCCGGGTCTTCACGTAGCCGTGCAGAACTCTTGTTCGAGTCGGACTCAAACAGGAATCTTAGACCGTTATGCACCGTGCCAACCAGGAGGCTGTTCGGTAGGATGCATATGGACATGTTAGAACCTTCCAGGGAGCTAGGCCCTAGGAGGCTGTTCGTCTTGATCAATGGGCTACCGGGCAGAGGCATATGCTGATGACCGGGTAGGACTCCGGTCCTTGGCACTGAGCAGAGGTTGCCGAGGTGCCGCTCTGGTACCTGCTGCCGGGCAGGGGTTATCCAATCACCGACATTGACAACATAGCGCGAACAGCCCACTATCATAGCGCGAACAGCCCACTATCATGTGGGTCCTCATTGAAGTGCTTCTGTCCAAGCCGTGATCTGGATGTGAGGGAGTGGTTTTGTATTAGTCTTCGCTTGGCCACTGACACAAATCCTTTTGGTGTGTCCTCAAATTCAAATTTCTGATCATGCCGCACACTCAAATCCTTTGGCGCGCCCTAAAATTCAAATTTTCGAAGTTAATGTGTCGGTGGTTCTATGTTTCAACCGCCAACACTAATTTAATTCGTTGTCGACTTGTTTGTCGACGACACTAAAATTCCAGTCCAACCCCACTCGCGGAGGCGATGTTGGGCCACACACCGAAGCAACGATTAGCCACCCTCGCACTGTTGCTTGGCCATCGGGTCCTCCTCGTCGCTAGTCTGCTCGTTGTGGTCAAAACATAATCTATTTTATATCGGCTAACAGAAAAAATCGGCCTCTAGGGATAAATCCGAAATTCGCAACGATTTTTTCCAAACTTGGGTTTGAAAATCTGTTGAATTTGAACGAAAAACAACCGAAATTTCTGTGAAATTTCAGTAAAATTTCGACCGAAATTTCGGTCCCTCCAGAAATAAACTTTTGAAACATTCAGTTCAGAAGCTTAAAAAATCACATGATTGGAAATAAATAAATTTTATGCATCTCGCAAAAAACTTGAAACAGAATGAAGATTTGATTTGTGTCAAGCATAATGTGACTTTAATGTGTGGATATGTATAATGCACATTTTGCTGGAAAACATCAATCAGGCACACCCGTAGAATGCACAATTTGCTGGAAAACATCAATCAGGCACCTGGAAAACTACAAACATAATCTATTTAGCTTTGAACATCTTGTAGCCACAAAAAGAAATGTTGAAGATGCATATTGTTGTGTACAGAAACAGTAATATAATACCTTCAGCATTTGGCAATAAGAAAACTTGCAATAATAGTGCAGTAAACTGTAGTAACCCAAGCATAACAACAAGAGCAATCAAACATCAATCAAACAATACATCATGCATATTAAGATGACCTAATCATAGTGCCAGTGTACCACACTATCAGAGGACATGATGAGTTTATGATCATAGTCCACAACTCCAAAAGTCCCAATATGACAGAATGAGTACATGACCACAAAGAAAAATCTGCATATGAGTTCTTATGTTTCATGCATTAAGTTGTTAACATTCTTGGTCTTCATATTGCACTTCCTCTTTTTCCTCCCTTGCCGAAGATAGCTTCCACCTTGTTTGACTTGGATATCCTTTTCTTGTGCGGTTGTATCATGATCAAATGTGGCTTGTAGAAAAAACAAGAAACAATTTATTAAAAATTTTAAATAATATAGAAACAAGGAAGATGCACACAAATTAATTACCTAGATTTTCATCGTCATTTGAGCTACTATCACCAGACTCAACATAAGTGGGGCTATCCATGTCATTCTTACTCTCACTATCCATGTCATTCTCACTCTCCAATATATCTTCATCCCTCATAGGCATTTTACCCTTATTTGCCCTACTCCTAACACTAGTATTCTTCCTTTTCCTTATTCTAGCACATAGTTGCTCAAGTGTCGTTTCATGCTCTTCTTCACTATCTAACCATCCCATGATTGTGTCCGATTGATTAAACAGGCTAGCAACAAGAGTCGGTGAATATGGATCAACATCACCTTGATCTTTAAACATGTTTTCTTGCTTGACGCGTCACTTCAAATTGTAGTGAACAAACACCAGCTTTTTGAGCTTATCATAACCAAGACGCCCTCGAAGCCTCATATGGATCAAGACAAATGCACTCCAGTTTCGCTCACAGCTGCTAGATGAGATGCACTGTGACATAATTCTAATCGCAAACATCACCAAACAGCTAGAAAGATATAGATGTGAGACTTTGTTATGAAAAAATAAGGCAAATTAATTCGAAAGGTGCACTTGCTGGCATACAACCTACCGCTTTTACGCGCCATGATCCCACCAAAGATCCCTTCATAGGTCCTAAATGCCTCAAATTCAGCAAGAACCTGCAATCCACTGTCGATGGAGTCTTGTATCCTCTTTATTGCCTCTTGGAATAAATTAACATAATCATGATTATCACTTAGGTGAAAGTGATAATGTCCTACTGGGTCAAGAACAGCAGCTGCAAAAAATCAAGAATAGAACATAAATTACATTTGAAGACGGTATGAAAAGGCATGACATATATAATTGGCATGTATCATTTTTCTTACCAACAATGACCAAAGTGTTCTTATACAAATAGCTAACGCTCTTGGTAATCTTTTTCATGTACCTGGTGCAAACTATTGATCCTTCACAAAGATAGCTTTTCATTTCCTTAAGAGCAATCATCATCTATGGCATGAAACCAGATAGCGTCCCATTGTCTTCATCCGCATATCGTAGGACGGTGTAGAGTGGCCCAATTGTGTCTAGGACGCCCTTGACAGAATCCCACCAGTAGCTACTACTCAACCAATCCTCAACTAAAATATAGTCATTGTCATTCCGCCATTCAAGCTCCTGCCACTCAGGGGACACTACCCATTGACGGAATCTGTCTTTCTTCTCCCACATACTATTGAGGAACATGAGACAGTCCCAAATCATGTAGCATTTGGTCGAATCAACTCCCCACCAATTTTCTTTTTCATCTCACTATGAAACCTATTATGATTATAGAAGAACTTGGCAATTGTTCTGGCACTAATCACAACATCATCAACCTTTGAGAATTTTGCTATGTCCTTCATCATGAGGTTAATGGTGTGAGCGGCACATGGCTGCCACACAATATTGTTGTACTTAGCAACTACTAGCCGTCATGCTTTCTTGTAGTTGGATCCATTGTCAGTAACAATTTGCACAATGGCCTCATGTCCAATCTCATTTACCACCTCCTCGATCTCCCTAGGTAGAAAATCTGCATGCACATAGAAGAAATCACATCAATTATACCTAGAAAAATAAAATCAGCAAAAATATTCTAGCTAGTAGCAAACACATCAAAATAAGCATATCACCTGTATTTTGTGTTTCATTGGTTGCAAGCCTTGTGGAAGAACACACGCCCATTGCAATAGACCATAAAGTTGATTATGCTCATTGCCGTGGATCCTATCCATGAATCACACATGAGTGTGGCAGCATATATAGCCCAATCTTTCTTAAATCTATCCACAGTGTTCTCCACGTCCTTGTAATTTTCTTCCAAACCTATATTGTCAATGTCATTCGCATTGAACAATGTTGATGTCAAGCCTAGTTGTTGAGTCAACCTCATTGCAGCTCTAAAATATGGACAATTCGTTTTCAATCCAGGAATATCATTGGCATGAAACCACATTGACCAAGCTTGCCTAAGCTTTTCCATGGTGCCCTTGGCGAAAGCCGTGTCGATCCTAAGGTGGATAGGCCCTCTACAACATAATGGCTCCTCAGATTCAACAGAATGAGAACCTCTACCATTACCATACCTACGACTACGACTACTATTGCCAATAGTACTGTCATGCCCACTACTAGCTCCTTGCTCATATGTGAAACCCCTTCCCTGATGAAACTCAAATTTTTTTTCTTTGATCTTTGTATTGCCATTCTAACCTGCTCCTCCTCGTCACTAGGCACAAACTCGTCCATCCGATGGCCACCAAATCTTTATCTGAATTCCTTTGATTCTTTCCTCTTCTTGATTCCAAATGAGTGGCTATTCCTCATAGCACTTCGAACTTGACTTGACACAGACATGCATTGTTGCACATTACCAATTACTCTCCATCATTTGTATCACCTTTTCATCTAGTAATTCGAGGAACAAACATAAAAATTCAAGTTGCCAAAAGCCACAAGTCCCACATACTCCAAATCGAAGGATCCTTGCCCCCGCGTCGTCCTCCCTGGGCGACACGGGCGGCGACCGCGCCTCCTCGACAAGCCTCCTCCGCCGGTGCCCTCGCTGGCCGCAACCGCCGTCCACGGCGGCGGCGGCCCACCCTCTCCCTTCTCCTTCCTCCTTCCCCTTCTCCCTTTCTCTACCTCCATTCCTTCTCTGTAGGTGCGGCGTGCCCTCCGGCCCCGTCTGGTGACGTGGCGGCCGTTCCGGCGGCGCGGAGGTCGAATCCTCCTTCGCTGTGGCCGGATCCGGCGGGTGTGTGGCTGCCGGCGGCGGCGCGCGGGCTGCGCGGCCGTGCAGCGGCGTGGCGGCGCGGTCCCGGCTGTGCCGGGCCTTGGTCGGCGGCGTGGCGGCGCGGGCTTCGCCGGGGGTCGGCGGCCGGCGTTGGCCGGCGCTGGTCGACGGCGGTGGGGGCCCTCCTCTCTCGCCCCTCCCTGCTTGTCGACGCCCCTACCGGTGGCCAGGCCAGATCTGGCGGCGACCAGATCTGGTGGGTGGTGCGCCGTCTGTCTCGCCTCGTGCCATCAGCTTAGGCCTGGGCCCTGCTGGTTTGGTGGGCCTTCCTCGAGCTCCCCGTCGCCTCTTGGTCGCCGCCGTCGCTCCCTCGACATCTTCTGCTCCGCCGTGCCCCGCTGCCCTCCTCTCTCCCGGAGTGCGGTGGCTCGGGCCTTGTGCCCCGGTCCTCCTCCCGGTCCCTCCCTTCGTCCGGGGGAGGATCGGCGGTCCGGTTGGGGAGCGCCCCTTCTTTTCCCATCCCCGTCTTTCCGGCCCTCCCCCTCTGCCGGTGCGGTGGCGTCTGGGCTCGCTGCCCCCCCCCCCCCCCCCCCCCCCCCCCCCCCCCCTCGCCTCTCCCCTCTCCGGGAGGTGTTGGTCTGGGTCACGCTCGCCCCGGCAGCCGACGGGTGTTCCGGCTTGCTCGTGGGAGGTGCCCCTCGGCGTTGGTGGCGAGCCCAGTTCGTGGGTTCAGGGCGCGGGCCCTTGGTGGTCTTCGGCGTTGCTGTGGTAGTCTTCGGCGGTTAGCTTTGGGGTTCTCGGGCTTGCGCCGTGGCGGGTGGCTCCGGTGTCCTCACCGGGTCTGTTCGGAGGTCCGTCGGCGTTAACTGCCCTTGCTGCTCTGCTTCCCTGTTGCCCCTCTTCGGGGAGAGGTGGTGGCCTCGGGATATATCGGCTATGCTCTCTCGGCGTCCCTGGCTTGGGCCCCCTGCAGTGTGGCTTTGGGAGCGGGTGCGTCGGGTGAAAGCCTTGCCTTTGCTTCGCGCTTGGCCGGCGCTGGCGGCGCTTCGGCGTCATTTCCCTCCCTGGAGGCATTGTCGTGGTCGCCACTGGGCTCCTAAAACCCTTGGGCGAAAGCTCTGCGTCGGCGACACTTTTGTGTCGTTCCCTTGTTGAAGGCGACGCCTCTGGAGTTCGTTGGTCTTCGCCTCGGACTTCCTTTTGTTTGTCGTGTTGTCATCGCGGGTGGCCTCAGGCCGTTGCTGTACTCCTCCCCCTCCCCCTTTCTCTCTTGTAAATCTGTTTCTCTCCTACTTTAATGAAATGGCAGAGCTCCTGCCCGTTAGCTCAAAAAAAAAAGTTGCCAAAAGCCTAAAACATCATAAATACGTAGAAATGATGCACGAGTTGGACATATTATCAAATATCCCGACAAGCTCAGCTCAAGTGTTGTCTACATCAATTGGTGTGGTTTGAGTACCATCGGTCGTCCCTCCAGTGCCTCCACCACTACCATTGCCTTCACATCCGACCATTTTGTTAAAGTTGAACACCTAACAATAAATGACGTGAAATGTTTGAACACCGAACAATAAATGATGTGAAATGTTTGAACACATAACAATAATTGAAACAATAATCAAAATATTTGAGGCATTTAACTGGAGTACTATTCTTTCCGGTACAGTATGGCTCAGGCCACTTGCCTTTTCCACCATTATTCTTCCCATTTGAAATGTTTCTTTTGAGATTCAAATTTGGACAATGTAACTATATTACCAATATTAATTATAGTGTGATGATAAAAAAATTCTATATAATCAGAACTTTGGACAACTACAGTGAGAAGTATAGTACTACAATGCTACTAGATTGGAACTGAAAAAAACACAAATTGCTATCAGCATCTGCATTCCATTTGACTATTGCAGTACAGCATAAAAAAGTTTCTCCTCATTTACCCTTTCACCACCTTACACCGGGCACGAGCTGTGAACCAATCAGATTTCACCGAGATTGACGGCGGCGGCGTATTGGCGATGAACCAAGGGGAGGAACAAAGCTTGCAACTTTCCTCCATAGGTTAAGACGTGATTAGCTACAAGCTCTGCGGGCTTGGTGTAGCTTACCTTGGGAGAGGCCTTTGGCGTGCGCGAGATATAGGGTGGCTGCGTCGGGACCAGGCTAGAGACGAGCGGGGCGGGGGCTGGGGCAGCGTCGAGGTTGAGGCCGGGTCGGCGGGCTGGCAGCAAGCGGAGGGCGGAGCGGGGAGGAGTGGCTGCGCCGGGGTCGGAGCGTGGCAGCGGTGAGGCAGCAGTGAGGCGACGATGCACCTACCTGGACTCCTAGAGACGCAGGCCACGCCGGGAGACGCAGGCACGCAGCCTCCGCAATTTCGTGAGCAGAGAAGAATGGAGTAAGGAGCCAATCGAGCTATACCGATGCTTGAGAAGCCTTAGCTCTGCTGGGCCGAACTATGCAAAAAAAATTCAAATTGGGCCGAAATTATTTGACCGATATGGGTTTATCGCTATGGGCCGCAACAACCGATATTTTCAAAATTTCGTCGAAATTGCGCCAAAATAAATTTCACTGGTTGTGGTATCATTCTGCTCCAACACTCCTCGCGCGATCTCCTTTCGATCTTCCTCCTCATCGGCATCCTAGTCTGAGTCCTTGGTCTCCACGTGTGGAGACGATCGAGCGACGATGATCGAGGCAGAAATGGCGGTGACCATGGCGACGAGGTGGTTGGAAAGTTAGGCGGAGAAGGTGACCATGGATAGGTGCATGGAGGCTGGGACGAAGATATATGCATTATGCAAGTGGACAGTGGACACTAGGGCAAACATGCACAGAGGCGAAGCTAGTGTAGATTGGTGTGCGGGAGATGATGGCCATATGGTGATGAGGGAGACCAAGGTGGAGACAAAGATGACATTGACTTTGCAATCTGACTAGTTGGAGGCTTGGTGCTGACAAATGGGTGATGGTCAGGAAGTTGGAGGCTTGGAGCTATAGCAAATTAGGCGAATTGCAAAGCTTTAGAGGTTTGGCCGTTTGGGGATGGAGCTCAGGTGGAGACGAAGATATAGAGTATAGGGAATTTTCTCCTGTTAGTTGTGCTAGTTCTATTTCCCAACTAATGTAAATATTGTTAGCATCTTTGTGCCGGTTCTTAATACTAACCGGCACAAATATATCTCTATTGGTTCATAATAAAATTAGACACTTATAATCTACATATTTTTGCTAATTCTTAAATAAAACCAATATAGATAAGCTTCTATCACATGCCCACCAAAGAATTGAAATTCATAATTTAATATACTTGTTGAAACCCAGTCACTTGGGCTGCTCCTCTTTTCTTCTACTATGCCACCCTCTCCCCCTTCTTTTCTCTAACTGCCGCCACCGCCCACTAGGTTAGGACATGTCCAATGGTAGCCCCAAGACCCAACAATGTAGTTGGCCACAATACTATAGCAGTAGGGATTTTGAGATGTACCAATAGGATTGTGAGTAAAAATATAAGAGAGAAATGTAAAAATTATCCAGATGAAAATATAGTAATGATTGAATTGTGGGCTAATGGTGTTGGTATATAGCCAAGATAGGGTTAGCATTGTAAATGCTTTTAGGGTTTAGGGCTACGATTCAAGGTAGGGTTCAAGGTAAGGGTTAAAGATAAGGCAGTGAAGTGGCGGTGGTGCCACCAAAGCCATGAGAATAGAAGAGGACAGTGGATAGAGTTGGCGGGGAACTCATAGCCATAGTTAGGTTGGGTAGGATCAGCAGGGTGGGAGGAAGGGAGATGGAGTAGGTGAGATGGCGAGGGCATTGTTAGCCGCAGGTGGTGGCCAAAAAGAGCAAGATCCATGTTGTAGGTGCGCACAACACGAAGCACCGGAGGTGAGAAAGAAGAAAGGAGGGGCGGCGCGGGTATAAGACGACTATCAAGAAGTTGATCCATAATTTAGATATCATTTTTTTTTTGTGTTGGGCGCATTGAAATATAAAAATTTTTCATTGAGCAACCTAGCTTACAAAACTTTGAAAACTCGTATCTCCTACCATTCTGGGCTAATTGAACGCAAACAGTGGATCCCATTCATGGGGCTCCTCGGCCTTCTGCCCTTCTCCCAGCAATGGATACTTCCAGCTGTACATCTCCAGTTTCTGATCCTCTCCTCGCCCCTTCACGATGCGTTTCCTTAGCTTCATCGCCTTGTCAATGACGGCCTCCACCGTCACGTCGAACGCGTCCTTCACCGTCGACTCTAGCCTGGACGAAGGGTCGGTGTAGATCACCGCCGGGATGAGGCCGACCACCGTGTCCCTCATCCGCTCCACCGCCTCCGGCGGTATCCGCCGCAGCGTCTCCTCCACGCTGACGTTCCTCCTCACGTCGTCCTCGGAGATATACACCGAGTAGTCCGTGTAGTTCTTGGGCAGGTGCCAGGTGTACTGCACGTACGCCGTGCCGGGGTGGAAGAACACCGGGATGCAGCCGGCGACCATGGCGTCGAACGCCGACTTGCGCGTGTACGAGTCCCCCTGCGGGTTGAGGCAGAAGGTCGAGCTCTGGTATATCTTCATGTAGCTCGCCGGCGAGTAGCACTCGCTCTTGCTCACCCCATCGCCGCAGGCCATGAGCGTGCAGGAACTGGACGCCTTGCACTGGCCGATGAGGTCCTTCCTGATAGACTTGGCGCTCCCCGGCCGCGGCGCGCCGGCGAAGGAGAAGAGCCACGGCCGCTCGAGCCGCCGCACGCGCTCCTGCCAGAGAATCAGCGCCTCGTCGCTCGACGGGTGGAAAGACGTCGGGAACGGGACGGCGGCGTCGTTGAGGTGCCACGGGCTGGCCTCCACGACAAGCGCCGTCATGTTCTGCACGGCCGGCAGGCGGAAGAGCTTGTTCCCCCACTCGGCGTCGCCGTCGCCCTGCCGCCGGAAGTTCCAGGTGGTGCGGCCGGCGACGAAGAAGTGGTCGCGGCCGCCCATGGCGCGCCACTCGGGGCGCGCGGTGACCAGCTCCACCATCTCCAGCACCATGGCGTCCCGCGCGGAGACGTTGAACCCCCAGAGGTGGCGCGCCACGTCGAGGCCGGCGTAGAAGGGCACGAAGACGGCGGCGGCGAGGGAGGAGTCGTTGGTGAGGCACTCGTACCGCTTGATCCGGCTGTGGAAGATGAGGTCCAGGTTGTACTGGTCAGTGTTGTACCACCCGGTCTCCTGGAACACGCCGTCGCTCTCGCCGCCGACGAGTTGCACGCCGAAGCCGCCGTTGGCCATGTGCTTGCACATGTCGAACCACGGGAAGAGCGCCTCGCAGTCCCGGACCATGACCGTGTTGAACCTGGGAGGCAGCTCCTGCACGTAGATGTACCTGCCGCCGCACGGGTCGCTCTTGTCGTCGGCCGACGCCAGCGCGCGGGCGAAAGAGTGGCCCCCGTCAGCCGCAGCCAGTGAGGGCTCCGTCGGCGTCTCGCCGCCGGCGACCACCGACGCCGAAGGATCCGGCAATGCCTCGTTGCTGGTGTCAGCCAGCACTGACGTCGAAGGATTGGGCGGCGCGCTGTCGCCACGGCCGGGGAGAGGCTTCTTGTCTCCGGCGTCGGGCAGCGACGAGGAAGGGTCGGGGTCGGGGAGCAACGGCTCGCGGCGGGCGATCGGGTTTACCTGAAGAGTGTCGGGCAGCGAGGGGGAGGAAGCAGAAGCGTCGGGCACCGTCTCGATGCGCACGGCGGCGCCAGGGCCACCGGCGGCGAGGCCGGAGTCGTAGCAGTGGCGCATCAGCAGCGAGACGGTGATGGAGAGGACAAGGAGGAGGAAGAGGCGGGACCAGAGGTACTGCCCCCTGTCGTACTTGTACAGCTTGTCCGTCTCCTCGGCCTGCCGGCGAGCGCTGGCCGGCAGCGGCGGCAGGTCGGCCCCGTGGTGCCGCTTCATGCTGCGTTGCGGCGTCTCGTCGCGTCAGGGGAGTGAAACTGGTGCACAGGATCAGTCAGGGGAAGGTGGCTCGCGCGAGGAAGGGTCGGGGAGTGAAACTGGAGCACAGCATCAGTCAGCGGCGCGCAAGCCACCCTGCACTTCAATTAATTAAGTGTCGTTAGAGTATTTATTAGACCGGTTTTGCTTAAACCCAGGCGACTGGGCTCGCCGCCGCGGCCGCCGCCGCGTGGGCCCGGCGCGCGCGCGTGCGTGCCCAGTCGCCTGGGCAGGAGCCGCTCCCTTATTAGACAATGAGTGTAAGATCTTCTAAGCTCTAACCATGATTAATTTACCATGATCTCACGCTGAAACTGCGACAGTACAGTGCAGGCTTCAAAATGGAGTACAACTTTTACCATTTTTTAAATAATAATTTATTTATAAAATTCATCGTAATTATGTTAATTGTGAAAGTTTTTTTAGATGAATTAATGTACATGTATGTTTTTTAAAAAAATTTCATCCTAGATAGTTAAATTAGATTTTCATACATAAAGTTTTTTTATTTGCCCGTGTCCCAAATGTCCAATTTTGTTGACGGTGGAGAGAAAACAACAAAGAAATAGAAAGATCGAGTAGCCTTGAAGAGAGATAAGAGCTCTGTCAATTCATTAAAGAAGAAAAAAATGATACAATAGACCAACACAAAGTACCATGGATCATGTAGCACAAACGCTGCCATCACGCGTGCCACCTCGGCCTAAAACCAAACACCTCGCCAACAGTGACTACAATAACGCCAGCGACCCTCCAAGAGACAACACAAACCTAGTTGCAGCGATAACTCAGGCTCAACGAACAAAAGCTCCCTAGCAGGAGGACACCAACTGGTCGGGGAAACAATGATGCATTCAGCAAGGAAGCGACGCTAGAACATTCATCGCCAATGCCTGCCTGCAAAGCAGACCAAGGTTTTCACCAACCCTGGCTCCAGGAGAAAGAGGAACATCATGATGGTATCTCAAAGGAAGGAACGGCGTCGATGTTGCCACCATCACCGACCAAAAAGGCAGAGCTTTCACATGGAACAACCTCACCCCAGAGCCTGCTAGCCAGGGTAGCCCACATGCTATGGAGATAACGAAGCCAGGAGACGTCGAGACCTACACCACGCTGCTACCAACCCACCAAGGAGTCGTCCGATCCACCGTCCCTGACACTCCGAGGCCAAAAAAAACCTCGTGGGGGGAGGGGCCCTTCATGACACAAGGGAGGAACGACATCCGCGCAATCATCTGGCCTAACGATAGGCAACGATGTAGAAGCTGTCGGTTGAACACCAAATCGTCAGACAGCGAGCGCAACACTGCCACTGACGAAACTAAGGCCCAGTTCTTTTCAGCTTAACGGCTTAACAGCTTAACGACTTATCTATGTTTTGAAAATACATATGCTTTGAGTTTTTTGAGTCCGTTTTTTCGCTGTTTTGAAGGTGGGTCCTAACACTTTAAAAAGCAAGTCAAACGAAATGTATCCGAATCTCGAGATTACCTCGAGAAGCTCTCAAAATTCAGTCATTTCAGCCGTTCAGCCGTTCAGCTGTTCAGATCAGCTCAAAAGAACAGGGCCTAAAACCCATCGACCTTCCTATAGCAGGAGTACGTGGAGGAGCCCAAGTGGCACGAGAGGCAACCACGTGAGAAAGATAGAGGGCGCGATGCTCAGGTACCCAGAAGGCCACCAAGGAAAGAGAGAAAATTGTTGTTGGACCACCACCGTCAAATCCAAGCACACTCACCGAATATGGCCTCGCTACTACCGAACGCGGAGGAAGAAAGGGGGAGGGTGAGGAGGCAACGGCGAAGAGGAGGCTAGACCATGACCACCGTGCTGCAAAACAAGACCATCGTGCATTGCGTTGCTAGGGTCACTGCCACCATCCCCAACATCCAGATCCCTAGATCTGGCCACCCATATTGTAACATCAGGCCACCACGTAATCGATTCGGCCATTGTTGTACCAGGCCCTGCCACTAGGACCGGCTACCACGCCATCGTATGCTGCACCATGGGGATCCTGCCATCACGCCTCGCACGGCCTCTAAAACACCGATCTAACGACGCCCCACCGGATCCAGCCACCGCACCACTAGATCCAACTGCCACGTCTTTGGCTCAGGCGACCGCGTAGAGAAGATTCTTGAATCATGGTCCGCCATGGGCACTAGCTAGGGAAGAAGGAGGGGGAGGAGGATCCCCATGGAAAATAGGAGGAAGGAGGCGGTCTGCCGTCGGAGCGACAACGACGACAAGAAGGAACGCAACTGAAAGGGGGGCTAGGTGTTGTGGGCTATCGCCCTCCGAATCACAAAGCGAACGGCTCGGTGGCTAAGGGCTAGGTGGTGGTGCACCAAAAAAACAGAAAAGATGGCTCGGTGGACAAGGGCAAAGTATCGACTTGTATTATATAGGAAAAAGTCTACTTAGCCCCAAAAATATAGTGGTGCAGAGACTATCCCCCCACGTGCAAAACAGTCTAGGTGAACCCCTGTAGTACGTTTACTGGCGCAAACCCCCCCTCCGCAGATGGTTTTGTGGGCGGTTTTGCCACGCGAGCAGCTCACGTGGGCAACACATTGGCTGGACATCCACACCCGCTGTCTCACTCCCCACTATCTCCCATTCCTGTTCGCTCCAACGTCGTCGGCGTTGGTTCGCTTCCGTCTTGGGTTCAAATCGAAGGGGATGGACGTTGGAAAGGTTGCTTGAATCCGCGATTCGTACAAACGTCGACGAGATCGATGTTAGTTTGGCCGGTATTTTCTTGTTGTGAGGCTCATTTTGAGAGATTTGTTTGCTAGGGTTAACTGAGATTTTGGATGATAAGTTGGGGAAGATTTCTCGTTGGGACACGTGATGCGTAGATCTGAACCATCTTGATTGGGCTGTTTGAATCTGGGAAGGAAAAGATGGCATCTGATCCGAAGGCAGTGAATCTTGTGCTAGCGGACGCTGTCAAAGTGATTGAAACAAGAGTTGATGACCTGTGGAAGGTTTGCAAGGACAACTTTAGCCCTCTTTCAAATGAAATTAGTTGTGACCTTAATAGGGCCCTACTGGAAGTCGATGCAATAGCAACCAAACTGGAGCAGTTGGCGATCGAGTGTTCTCACTATGTAACACTCGAACCTGCTGGTGGTGAGAAGTATTCGGATCAAGAGCTTGATGGGTCTTTAGCTAACATGTGCTATCCCATTGACTACGAGCCCCCTAGCCCTGTTAGTTCTTGTGACTTCTGGGAGCATATTGAAAGAGAGGGCATAGACTACGATAGTGATGGGTCAGGACCATGATAGTTCTTTTGTAATGCATTGTACCCTATGATCCTTACTTTTGGTAATGTAAACTGTGTGATGCACAACTCTGGTATTGTAACCTATGCAATGCACAACTATGCTATTGTATTTTGAGTGTTTTTATTGACACTGAATTATTGTATTCAAACTCATGTGGAGTCTATGATGGTATGACATTATATTGATCTATATGGTATGATATTATATTGACATTGTAGTTCGCTGTTGACTTTTAGAGACACCTTTTGACCATTCGTTTTATTCAAAAAAATAACGCAAAAATGTAAAAATATAAGTCATGCTTAAAATATGTTTAATGATAAAACAAATCACAACAAAATAAATACTATTTACATATTTTTTTTGAATAAGACGAATGGTCAAATAGAATATCCAAAAGTCAACAATGAACTACAATTTTGAAATGGAGAGAGTATTATATATATAGGTATTGTCTACAGGTGTTATAGTGTGTGTGTATATACTATGATGAATCAACAGTTGTTCACTTGCCTTTGTTCATTTGGACTTTTTTTCGATATGGGACGCAACATACCTTTTTTTTCTTTTTGAAAAGACACACGTGCTCTTGCAATCGCAACGCAACAAGCAGGCCATGTCAACGGTCAACATGACGACATATTTCGGCCCAAAAAAAAAAGCATAGCAGATTAATTATCACCGTCACGCTTAATTTGTATGTTTAGACATGCATGATCGAGGCATCCAGCACTCGTAGCACCGTAAGACCTTGTTGCTACGCTCAGGGCTCAGTGCTCCGCGCCATCGGTGTCCTGAAAATTAACAACGGGGATCTCAAGTAAACTTGGGCACGTATAGGATTTGACCAAACCAAAGCGTTTATTAGTAGCAGGTGGGCGAGCCTGGGAAAGCATGCCAGATCGCTTAAACTAGGAGCCAGCCACGTGCATGCGAGTAAAACAGTCTGCGTGAGAAGTCTGCTTCTGAATGCATGCATCAAGGCAGTTAATGGCAGTCGAGGATACTTAGAATTTTAAACCCTCTTTCATTTGTATGGTTTAATTTGATTGATTCAAAACTTATTGTTTTGTATAGCTCTAACATTTCATAATAATTTAATTTTTTACAGTATTTTAGAATTTCTCAAAATCTCAAAATTATTTGTTAATAATTTTTAGCCTTTTCATTCAATTAACCAACTTCAAACGCCTGGTGTCTTAGCCAGTACGCCCCTTCTGAAGATAGCCTGAATGAAAAATAAATATTTGCACTTGTCAAAGCTCAAATCATTTTGATAAAGCCAGATAAACCGATGCAAAGCTGCAGTGCCAATCAAAATATGAAGTTTAATATATAACCTCTTGTCCCTAAAAGCAAGCTCCCCTTTATATTGTTGATGCTACGAGGTGCAATTAAACCAATAGCTATATGAATTATATGCAAGATAGATCTAGCGAATTGACAATTAAAGAACAAGTGCTAAATGGTTTCATTTTTATTACAAAAGCAACATTTTTACTACCCCTCCATGACTTTTTTTTTGGCCAATTATCTTTAGTAAAAATGACACCCCCTCTCGAGATACCAAAGAAAAAATTTATCTTGGGAGAGAGTTTTAACTTCCAAATCATCTCATTATTATAAGGGGCGTTCTCAACTAGTAGGCTCCCTTCAAGACAGCCTCCATATGTAAAAGGTATCTTTGCATTTATTAAAAGGCATATCATTTCAACAAAGCCAAATAGAACAAAGTAAGATAGCCACCTCAACTAAAATAAGCCATTTCTATTTTAAAGCTATTACACAAAGCCAAACACCCAACAAATGAGTCCAATTTCTTGAAGACTTTAAAACAAAACTAACGTGAACAATGACATGCCACACGGATCTAGCAGTGAAAAAAAAGAGACGGTGATATTCTCATTAATGCAACAAAAGTAACAAGTCTAACGACCCAGCTACGTTCAGCAAGATTAGTTTTTAATCCAAAGGACCCTTTGCCCTATATATACCAAAAAAAACTATTTTAGAGCGATTTTTATTATTTAAATAAACTTATTCAGTAGACGCACCAAAAAATAGGACATTGACTAAACTGAAAAAAGATCATCCTTATGCTTTTTTCAAACAAGTACATCATGGTCATCCAAAGGTTGAATATCTGATAAGCGAATATCAATTGCTGCCAAAGACCCACTAAGGATCTCTAAATAGGAAAATTAAGTGGATTAGTGTTAAACACTTGGTGTCGGCGTATTCAGCTAATCTCAAGTTCGACAGTGGGGGTGTGCGTAGCTAGCTCACTCCTCTCTTCTAGCTTTGGCGCAAGAACACAAGAACAAACACCAGGTTTTACTTAGGTTCGATCGGGTAACAGCCCTAATCCTGCCCAAGTTTCTTGCAATGTGTGAACTGACTACTTTCTGGAATCCAATATCAGAATTGATCGATCCCACCTTACAGATGCACCCCCAACCCTTATATACTCGAGCTGGCGTGGGTTACAAAGCACAAAGCAATGTCCATTAAATGATCATGCCACTGTAGCCATCATTCCTCTAGTTCTTTTTAGTCATTGCCGCCATCTTTCTTGCCCCTGCTCTGACAACAGGACAGGTTGGATTACTTGGATAGGATAGAACGGCTCGCCTGCCTTGAGCGCCTCTCTGCCACACCACAGCTGGTGTGAATGGGACGGCTATGGGGATGACCATAGTGTAGCTGACATCACTAGCGGGGCGGGAGCAATCATGCCGTCAGACCCCCGCCCACTCCGCTAGACCGGTTTCATCGCATTGAATGATCTGAATTCAGTGTATCCTGGAGAAATCCCTAGCAAGGAAGCTTCCTGACACCTTCGTCATGTATCAACGATAGTGGGGCCCGCGCGCCCCTGCTGCCCCCACATGCACGCCCATCCGCTTGCTCGCCAGGTGCCACGGGTCCTGGTCGCCCGAGGCCTGGGGCCTGGTCGCCCGCTTGTGCGCCAGACAACCACGTGTCCTGGTCGCCCGGCACCTGGGGCCTGGTCGCCTGCCTGTACGCCAGACCACCACGTGACCAAGACAAACAGCTTGAACTTTACTTTATTTGGGACCAGACCTTGATCTGCTTAGGCCCGACGTTGCTGAGTACGGGACGCTCCCCGATGGGATTCTGGGCAGTGGAGCGGGAGCACACCCCAGTGTAGAATACACCGACACTTGGGCCTCCATTCTGTATTTTTTCTAAACAATAGTGTCAAAGAGAGGAATAATGTTCTTTGAGGAGAGTAGAGCCCAACCAAATACCTTCCAAAAATCGAATTTGGTTCCATTTGAAATTTTGAAAGATCCATAGTTGCGTTTTTCCTTTCCTTCCAAAAGTGAGAGAATGGATGATCTTCTACTTGATTTAGAGTTTTGGAATATAAGTATCTATTTGTTGACACAAAAACGTGGACTTCTGTGAACACACGCGCGGAAGCGTCAATTCAGTGATTATGTCGCAACCAGAAACCAAGCGTGCCAGTCAATTTGACCTGCGAATTGACAAGGATAAAATCGTCAGTAATATAGGCCTAATCGGCTTTTTGATAGCCAGATCAGGTTATCTGTGATCGGTTTTAAATTAACCGATTACGGAATCTATCGGCTTAATGCCAGATAGAGCAAATAAATTCAAATAGACATTCAAATCTAAATCGGCATTTAGATCTTGGCCTAGCCCGATCAAGGGATATAAGGACTGGCTCATTCGGGTCTATGGCCAAAAACAAGAGCAATGGGACATATTAGGAATAACCGATGCCGTCCTTCTTTCCTTATTTCCACCACCAGCAGACGAACCATTTATAACAGCATCGGCTTATTTTTGGTGTGACACTGCGAATGCTTTTCTTTTTCCGACCGGACCCATTAGCCCTACACTTTTAGATGTAGCGATGCTAACCGGCCTAAGTCCCGATGGCGAAATGCTATCGGCTTTCGATCTGACTGCTACGCTGAAACTGGTTCCCGAGAAGAACTTCGGCTGGCAACGCTACATCAGCACCCATCAGAAAACTGGCGACGTAAAAGATGAAGAGCACATTGCTTTCTTGAATATGTGGCTCGATCGGTTCTTCTTCTACAGTCAATCGCTTAGCCCCAGCAAAGTATACCAAGGTGTAGCCGAGGCACTGGCATCAGGCCAAAAACTAGGGATCGGCAAATATCTATTAGGAGCCACCTATCGGATGATGCACGAGATCAGGGAAGGTCTCTGCTCAAAGAAAGCCGATTACTCAGTTGGTAATCTAGGCGGCCCCTTCTGGTTCATGTGCATGTTTCTGAAACTCCAGATATATAACTCTCTAGGAGAACTGGATTTTAGCCTGGAATTTCCAAATGAGAAACATTCCGATAGCAATGAGCGCCCTTGTAGATCGTATGGCGAAATGATATCAGTGAACTGCAACAGAAAACGCCTGAATCAATACGACCTCGCTCACTCCATGGTCGCATTTTACACCATGTCCGAATCAGAATATGGTTTGGAACAGTTCAACCCGTACACTGATCTCGACAGATACCCAATACCCTCCTTTTTCCGATTGGCCAACACTCTAAAAGGCGAAGCCCTGTCGGCTTATAAAGAATTCATCTCTCCAAGCATCTTCTTCGCTATTCTGAGCACGAGAACCCACATCAGAAAACCATCCTATGAATTCTATCACCCAACTGTGGTTGCTAGGCAGTTCAACCTCGGGCAGGAAATTCCCGATCTCTTTATATACCGCCAACTGAACGCCAGAGAAGATTTGAACTCCCAATCAGCTTATGGTATTTTGTCTGCTGCTCATTTGGACTTCGAAATTCCATCGGAATTTATTATGTGGGCCAACACTTCGTCAGCGTTCGATAACTGGTGGAAAGCTATCGCCAAAAATATTTATGCCACCAAAAGCGGCGGCGCAACCTTAATCGAACGGGTCACTGGCCAGAAGGAAACTTGCAAACCCAACTGGCCAAAGATCGCCGGCATGACAGAGCTCCCATCAGAATCGGAACAAAGCAGCTCTGACAGTTCCGATTCTGCTGATTCCGACGAGGACGGCGACGATAAAGAAGAAAACTCATCTGAATCAGGACCTTCCTCATCGGATTCAGACAATGAAAGAACAGAATCCCAGAACCATGCATCGTCTTCTAGCAGCGAGGTTACTAACTTGCGTGTGTTTGCTAACTTACATTGTTCTTTTACCGATTACTAACCTCTTGTTTATTTCCTTTTCAGAGCGGTGACAAGCGCCCCAGGGCCAAGCTCATTGGAGAAGAAACCGGACGCCTCCACTCAACCGCGAAGTTAGCATCGGCCTTTGCGCAAGGGTCCTCCCAACAGCCCAAGAAAAGAGGTAAAATCGGCTTATAACATATAATTCCGAAATACCCGATTGTTTACTTCAACCAACAGGGAGACCCGAAGGCGAAGGTGGTCAAAAGAAGAAGCTGGCCGGCAAAAAGCCGAGGCCCCAAAAGGTGCGTACTCCCGATAGCACCGAGTCTGTATGTGATACAGTAAGCACTTGATCTCCC
>SPJY01015242.1:3759964-3802913 GCA_005191435.1 Raddia distichophylla | reverse complement strand
TATACAAAATATTTGGACACGCATACAAACATCATGTATGTACAATGTGATCTACACATATGAAAAGTGTGTATATACATAGAAAACTCAATTAAATCAAACCAAATCTTGAAGTGCGTATATACAAATTAAAACTTGTATGTACAAAACTCAAGTTGGACGCGTATATGAAAATGAGAGATCAAATTTGGACGTGTATACAAAATTTTCCATTGAAAATAATATTTAATCCTCGGTCATGTTCATATATATAGGAGTATTTGAAGTGAACGAAAATACACGGAATATGTACAAAATATTTGGACACGCATACACATGTATGTACAATTAATGTGAGCTACACATATGAGAAAAAAGTGTGTATATACATAGAAAACTCAATTAAATCAAACCAAATCTGGACGTGCATATGGAAGTATATATACACGAGGTATTAGCCTGTACATATGGGAAAAAGGTGTGCATATACATGTATATGGAAGTATACACGAGGTATTAGCTTGCCCATTCACTAATCCACGTGTACGGATGATCCATGCGTAGCCACTAATCACGTTTGAGACACTTAGTTTGGTTTGAAACTGCATTAAATGCATGTATTATAGCACTAATTTGAAATCGCACTAAATGAGTTATTTGAACGGAGAATAATTTGACTTGCTAAACGGGTATCACTTGGCATACCCGAAAATCCGATCCCCAATACAATTGATGACCAAATAAATCAACGATACCTAGCAATGAGCCTAGAATAGACGCATATCATCAATTATGCTCCAAATAATTGGAGGTAGGTGCCACACACACAAAACTTGAGCTTTTAGCTTGCTGAAGTATTGAGTTTAGGGCTAAGTTTAAGATTGAGCTCGATAAAAATCCAGTTATACTCGAGTTTGACTTGAAAGGGTGGGTTAATATCGCTTTAAGCGAGAGGAGAAAGGCTATGTGAATTCGGTCGAGCATGATTTCGTGCTCAAGCTCGACTCAGATTGATTGGACTAACTGAAACTCCGAGAGAGGAATAACTAGTATAATGGTGCTTGTCCTGGCTCCACGAAGGCTCGAGATTGAGCTCGAAGATCGGCTCGAATTAGACTCGAGCTTCGAATTGGGATTGAGATCGACTTGTCTAGCTTTCGAACTAACTTCTGATCCGGACTTAGGGCTTGTTCGCTCACGGTACTAGTTTAGCCCCTATCACTAGTTCGTAGTCAGCCCACTCATTTGCGTACAAAACTAGAGCATGCTCCCAACACAACCCAACAAAGGACTTTGAAATTCTTTTAAGGCACGCATGACAACAACAAATGCATTTAATTTCATGCATTTAATTGAGAAGTAACTACTCATTGGTACTTCCTCCGGTCACAAATAGTTGACTCAAGAACACGACAGGATTACTCGGTTTTAGGCCCCCGAGTGGGTAACAACCCTATTTCTGCTTGAGTTCTGGCCACTTGTGTATATTGTGGTTCAACTCCACGACCTCCCATTTACATACGCATCCCAGCCTTATATATGCGCAGAAGCTGGCTTGGGTAAAGGGAAACGAAAAATAAATTTATTGGTTCGGTCACTGTAGCCACCATTCATTTAGATTGCCTACATACAAATAGAATGTCTAGATATGTTTTAAAAAGTACTTTAACAACATTATAAATTTAGTAGGTCTTATAAATAAATAAATTATGTTGGTAGTTACCAGTCAAAATTATGCTTTAGAGACTGTGAAAAGTTAAAAGTGTCAAATATTTGTGGCCAGTGAGAGTAATATTTAACAGTGTTCCTAGCGGTGTTGGGGTAACGGCCCAAATATGGATAAAGTTCAAGTTGCTGAAAAAGTAACTTTTGAGCTTAGGGCTATGTGAGATTTCACGACACGTTTGGAGACCAAAAATGTATGTTTTCTCTTATATGTTTTTTAATCCATTTGAAATTGTTTTATTTTCACCATAGGGACGGACCCTACATATGTAACAAAGTCCTTGTTCTTTTCAACGTATTGTTGCGTGGGCGTATCACTGTAGCAAGTTTAAGAGTACTCGAAAAGGTCTAATGATTATAAAAAATAATTAAAATAGTTTTAGCATATTTGTAAGGAGTAGCAAAAGTCACGGAAAAATCATTACAAATTATCACAACATATAGGCTATATAAAAATAATAGAATTTGTTATGGTAATACGTAACGGTAAGTAACACCGAAGAAAAGAAGAAGAAGGCCAAGGACAGAACTGGCTAGACTGGATCCTTGGAAGCACCCGTGTTAGAAAATCCAGTATGAAAACCATGCTGTGTCGGGACATGAACATGCATGAGCATGACGTAGATGAGCACGCAGCAGCAGCCACCGAGGTCCGAGGCTTCGGAGCTAAGCATGCACGCATGCGCTCAGAACAAATATCCGGGACCGTACGCGCCAGACACACGCGCGGATCGATACGTACGGCGCTGTATGCAAGTGCCCATGTGGCCACTCCAGCACGTCAACTGCCACAATAGCAAGCCGTGCTGCACTCCGAGCTCAGCTCGACCGTACGTATGCTCTGCGCGTCACGGCAATTCGGTGCTACTGCTTCACCTACGTCGTATGTATGTGCTGCTAGCTCGCGGCTGCTGGGTCTGTTGCAACTTGGAAGTTGCAAACAGTTGCCCTTCCACATGGCCACGGGCTGAATATTTGATTCAACCGAGTTTAAAAGTACCGACGAACATTTTTAATAATTTTAAAAAGTTCAAAGCAACAATATTTTAGAGAACTGGTCCGGCCTTCGCGCGAGATGCTTCGGTCTTATCTAAACTTGGCGGTAGAGAGGGCAATTAAGAGTTGCTCGCCTAGATTCAGATAATTCTTTCGCCAACAGTGACCCTCGGGTCGATGTAGGGATGAGGACGGACAGATCTAGGGTGGATCATGTATAGAAGTAGCTTTAGTGGTGGATTAAGACTTGAGAATAAACGTGTTCCAACGACGAGGTGGACTACAGCGGCGACGGAGGCTGTCTCCGGTGATGCTTCGTCGGAGCTAGTCGACAATAGTTCCCTTCTGAGGTGATAGCACCAAATTCGCCACCATTGTCATTTGTCCTCGCCCATTTGAGTGGGGTGATGGAGGGCAATGGATTCCATCGCATTTGAACGGTGCGTCGGTCTCGACTCCCCATCGGTGAAGCCACGTAAGCTCACCGTAGTGTGGTACGTAGAGTTTGTTTTGGAGCAAGAGATAAGTGGTTTGTTGTGAAAAAGTCTCCCTCGTTGGTGCTGTTGGGGTTGACAATAGCGGTTGGCGATGGTGTCTTTTGGGTTGTGCTTAATCCAATTCTTTGGATGCGGCGGATCTCTGTGCCTTGGAGCTTATTGTTGGTGTTGACGTTTTAGTCCGCCACCTCTAGATGGGGCCAGAGAAAGTGGTCCTAGCGGCTCTGTCGGCTTCTCTGTCTATTTTCTTTGAGACAAAGCTTCTCTGTCTATTGTTCTCAGTGTTGGCGTGGTGTGAAGGGAAGGCTTCTGCTTGTGCATAGTGCTAGAGTCTCTGGAGGACTTGGTTGTAATTTCACTTTATTAGAGAGATATACTTGTAAGTTGTAAGAAGCTTTAAGAATGAAAACTTGTCTCTTACTCTCAAAAAAAACTTTTAAGAGAATTTTCAGGGATCGGATGACCGTTTCCCTCTTACCAGATGGAGGAGATGCATGTCCTCCTTCGTTTGTGCCCTGTTTCTTCTCCTTTCTCCTCAACGGCTCCTTCTTCATCCACATCACCGTGACCTCATCGATGCCGCTCCTCCCCCTTGGTTTGGGTTTGTGTTCTGAGGTGGGTCCTTGTGCTCTCGAGTATAGAGGCAGGTCGAGGAGGTGGTGGCCTAGTGGTGGGAATAGAATCACTTGGGGGCCAGCGAGGTGGCGGTACCACCACTAGAATCGTAGGCATGGATGAAGGAGGTGGGAGCTGCGACGGAGGGCAGATCAACACATGGTAGACAAAGTTATGGTAGCTCATCATAGAGGTGAAAGATGGGGGCAGAGCAACAATGCGGCAATGGCGCCATCGGCTGCAAGTGGTGGCGAAGGCGCCGACGACAATAAGGAAGGCGTGCGAAGTAAACATCAAGAGAAGGGCAAAGGCACGTGAGTGGAGGCGGAACTGTGAAGAAGTAGGAGGGAATGCGAGATGGGACGAGGGAGGCCAAGGTGGAGAAGCAGAGGCGAGGTGCTTTGTTTCAACTGCAAGGAAGGGAGCATCGTTCTCTAGGCGTCCCTAACTTTTATCATGTAGAAGCCAAGTTGAAAATAAATTGTTTTATGTGATAAACATCTCAAAACAAAAAAATGAGCGAAGTCAAAAGCCAAGCCATTGCCGAAAAATCAAACAAAGTTTCAAGGTTTCTACTAGTCATTTGTTAAGATGCCATATAATATCAGAAGCGACCATCTATACAATCCTTGCGTATAGTATTTTTTCCTTCCTTTCATTTATATATTTACTCTCGGTAGAAACAACTTATCATTTCTGTGGAATTCTTTTACCATTTCTTTGTGTCGCTTGTACCGATGAAACTATTTCTTCAATAAGAAACCATCATATTATTTCCTCGTCGATTACACTCACCTCAACGATACATTCTAGGTATCAACTCTAAAAATTGTTGACATGATTGCGCAGCGAGTCCCCATCCATCATCACGGCACTCCCAATACATAGTTTCCACAAGGAAAAAGTACCAAAATGGTCCCTCAACTATACTCGTTGGACCATTTTGGTCCCTAAACCCAAATACCGGATTTGATTGACCCTTGAACTATCAAAAACGGACCAAATTGATCCTTTGACTGGTCAGCAGGGTGGTTTTGGGGCGATTTTGCACGTGTGGCGTGGTTTCGGTGACGTGGCTGCCACATAGCTGCCACTTGGTCTTCATCCTCCTCTCTTTCTTTCACTCATGTAATCTTTCTCCTCTCCCACTTTCCTCTCTAATCCCTCCCCAACGACGACGACCACCGAGCTCACGGGTTGCCGCCAGGCCGGGCGCCACGCCCTGGCCATCTCCACCACAGCCAAGCCTGGGGCGCACCTTGGCCATCTCCGCCGCCGCTCCACACCAGGACGACGCGCCTGGTCGTCTCCGCCGGGTGCCGCGCCCGGCCATCTCAGCCGACGCTCCAAGCCGGGGAGTCGCGCCTGGTCGTCTTCGCCATCTCTAACATCGGGCGCGCGCTGCCCCTCCGCCGGCTCAAGCTCCCTACCCCTCTCAAGAACTCCCATACCCGGGGAATCGGACTGGAGCTCGCGGGAGAGGATTTTTCCCCATCGTCGGTCCTAACATCCCGATCCGCTTGTATCGGGTTTCGGGTACCCATTGCCATCCCTAGGTGGTGGAGAAGACGCCGGCGAGGGGAGGAGGCACGAGGACGGGGAGACGCCGCGACGGGCGCTAGGGTTTTCCCAGGCGGCGGCGGTCGGTAGAGTGGGAGAGCGTGTGAGGGAAGGTAGAGAGCGGGGGGGAGAGAGGTGAGATGGCCAGATGGGGTATGTGGAATGGGCCTTCGGCCTGGAGAAGAGGGGAGGGAGAGATGGGCCGATCGACCGGCTTGGAGCGGCTGGGCCTAGGCCTGGGTGAGGGAGGGACCGAGGGAGTGGGTTACCCACGGGTAAACGGGTACGGGTGGTGGTACCCCATACCCATACCCGCCATACCCGACGGGTGAAGGTTTTCCCCCATTAACGTACCCGTGGATATGAGTATTGGACCAAACCCGTACCCTAATAGAGTAAATACCCGTTGGATATCGGGTTTCGGGTACCCATTGCCATCCCTACGACCTTCCGCCTTCGGACCTTCCCAAGAGAGCAAGCGACAAACGCCCGGCCCCACAGCGCTGAGTAGATCACACCTCTCAGGCACCAGCCCAGCTCTCAGGCTCCATTCCCCTCCCTTCCCGCGGGTCGGCGGCGCGCGGCATGGCGGAGCGGAGGCGGAAGCGGGCGCCAGGGGAGGCGGAGGCGGAGGAGTGGGAGCGGCGGAAGAGGGTGAGGAGGAGGAAGAGGAGGAGGAGGAGCGACCCGGTGGAGGTTCTGGGGGAGGAGGTGATGGGCCGGGTGATGGAGCTCCTTGACGCGCGCAGCGTGGCACGATGCACGGCGGTGTCCCGCGCCTGGTGCGCGGTCGCCGTCGACGACCGCCTTTGGGCACCCAAGGTTCGCTTCGCTCCTTGCTACCATCTCCCCCCTCCGTGGTCCGGTGCCTGCCACGGCTTCAATGGCGTTCCATGTGGGTCTTGACCTGCGCGCGCGGGTGGGGCGAGGCTGTGAGCTGCGCCTGTTCGAGGGAATGCCTTATGCCTGTGCGGAGGGGAACCGGAAGACAAGGCAATTCTCCTGAGCAATTCGTCGAGCACCTTGTTCTTCGACAAGGGACACACCCCATTTCCATTTTCACACATGCCAGTGCAATAAGGTCACCCAACGTCTATGGCAGGTTTGGTGTCACATGTTTATCTTACCATGAGCAGAAATTGTTAAACTAATGGAAGATATTCATAGCCGCTTTTAGCATTTGAGGCCAAGTCTCCAATAGTAAAATTTTAAGAAGTTTCGATAACTTCTTTCAAAACAGGGCAAAGTTTTTTTTGAACGAAAAAAAAGGGTAATGTAAATTCCAAAATTGAAACTACGGAGACTTGATTGAAGAAAATAAAGGGTAAAAAAATAAAATGAAAGCCTTTCGTAATATTTACTCCTTCCATGCATATGGCTACTTTTTTGCTTCTGAAACACAAACAGGTCTTGACCATTGTGTGTGTTTGCTTTCTGATCTAGAGTGACCATTGTTTCATCCAGTGTGCTGAGTTGATGGCGGGAAAGGCACATATTCCTTTGTTGACAACGATCCGCACAGCATCAAAGCTGTCTACGTATTCAATGGCCATAATGGATGGTAAACGGGTAAGCGTGAAGAATTTCATCTCCAGTTAATGTATGCAATAGATCAACAGTAGTGAAGCAGTAATGAACTTTTCTGATTTATCCACAGTACCATACCCACCTCAAAAGATAATGCTGTCATTTCCGTCATGATCTGATCTGCAAACGAGTTCCGCTAATTTTAGTTTCAAACAAGGTCATCTATATTATGTAGAAATCTCCTTCTTCTTTTCTTTTGTAGTCTTTTGTAGAGCTTTTGCAGTCTTACTTAATATGTTTGAAACATTACTGGACTGCTGATTTGTGAACATTGGTGAACCGGAAAGTAATTCTGGTTGTCATTTTGGTTTATCCTCAAAACAGCAATTGCTTCTTCTTCATTCTACAGAGTACAAACATGTTATATTGTTTTAAATTATTTTCATGTTCAGAGTCGGATCACGAAAGAGGATCTCTGCGATCATGCTTGGGAATACCATTTCACTATAGTAAGTTTCTGCTAAATGCCATCCTATGATCCTTATGCATGGTTTGAATTATGAGCTTAGATAAGACTACAATCTTGATACTAGTGGATGCTTCTGCACAACTAATGCTAGTTGAGTTCAACTGGTTTTAGTTAACCAGGCTCTGATGGATGCATGGGATCATGACACCTGTCAGCGTCTCTCTAGCTTCTTCAGATGCCTTAGCTTCCAAACTCACTGAGGGAGAATTGATGCATATCTCTTCATGGTGGTAAATAAAGGTTATAAAGCTTTGATTTTCATTGATTTGGTTGGTCAAGGGTGACCTTTGAATTTGGCTTTTTTTAAGAATTGTATAAAATGAGTACATCAAGCATTTAAAAGAACATGTTTTTTGGCTCTCTGCCATTATGGGATTGCACAGGGATCTGTTGAATGCATTTATTTGTAGTTTAGCATCCAAAATTCAAATACGCTATGTGCACTGTGCTCATCTCTTGCCCAAAATATGCAATATATATTACTATCTTGTTGCTCTTGTGCATTTGATTCATGCATTGTCATAAAACAGTTAAAGAGCTGAGAATGCTCGTGCATTGCTTTTTGAAGAAACTGAAGTATTTTTACAACTGATTTAGTGCCATGCTACTTGATGGTAATTAGTGACAACCATTCCACATTTTTCTTTTAATTCTACACCTCATGATTTGTTTCTTTGCTCTTGCAGGCAGCACCAGAATACTGGAGGAACCTTGATCCGTCATGGAAACATACTGGTCCACCAATGCGACGGTACTTCCACCCTGATGGTTACCACAGTGCAGACCCTCAAGATGCTGTGTGGGGAGGTCATGAGTGCACGTACACAATCATGACAAGCTTTGTTGGCGTTGGACAGATCAGGGATCATTATGTAAGGATCAACCGGTGGCCACCGATGAGAGTGTCAAGGAACGAGGATTGGAGCTGGGAGCTGTCCAACCACCTCTACTGCTACAACAGCATCCCTGATGCTAGCAAGAAAGGGTGCACAGGTCCTCTGTTCCCAGTTTGGTGAGTTCACTTCTATGGTTAGTAACTCAACTCTCATGGTATCACTTCTGTTACGTAGGGGGAGAGGGGTGGCGGTAAGCATAGGTGTGAGCTATATTTGCTATATGTGTATGATGCAGATTCAGTGGTTTGGCGAGACTATGGTGACGATATGCCCTTCCTAGTAATGTATTTTACTAAATATGCGGGTCTGTAAAATATTCTAAACCTATGTTATGTGGCGACCTCTTGTGAAACATATGAAATGCATGCAATGTTATGTCCGGTTGTTTTACCTGTGCGGTCACATGTACCTCTCAGATACTCAGGTGATTTCTTGATTAAATGTTTGTTAAATGGTTCTTGGTAGCATAAACTTTAATTTACTGGATTTGAAAATAAAAATTCAGAAAATATGTATCCCCTCCGTCCAATTTTATAAGACTTGGTTTTAACTTGTCACAGTCTCCAAAAATACACTTTGACTCTTAATATTTCTTATAATATATTGTTTACAATAACAAAATCTATCTATCTATCTATCATATTATTAAAGTAGACAAAAATAGAGCCAGCACAATGCGCCACGTCGTCCCAAAATCCTTCACCATCGCAACGATGGTGGAGGTTGGCACCATTGCTGCGACGGTGCCTCATGATCCTCCTTCTATTCCCCCTGTCTACAGGAGTTGCCATGGCATCGCCCCTCCTCCAATATCCTTCGATATCCACCAAATATAAAAAAAAAGATAACTACTAAAGATGATTGATATGATATATTAGAGATAGATTCTAAATCTGATATGATATATTAGAGATAGATTATAAACTGGAGACTAGCAAAGAAAGATTATGAGTTATAGGTAAACTCTATATGCTGATACAAATCTAGCCACACAAATGCGTGTGGCCACCTCGCTAGTTATAGTTATTGGAAAGTATGTATAAATATAAATTCTATGTTACCATTTTGTATCACAATACTTCACATATTTTTTGAAAAATAGTTGTTCAAGATCACAATGTTTGAATTTTAAAATACGTGTGCGGCTTATAAATTTGGATGGAGGGAGTAGTTAGGTAGCTTTTCAATTAAAAATGCTTGAAGTCTCCGCTATTTGTTGGGCACCAGCTGAGGCTTGCGTCAAGGCCGGAGGTTGTCAGTCGTGGTGTCGCGCGGCGGGGATGCACGTCGACAGCAATGAAGTGCTACCTATGGCCCTAGTTTCTCCAACTTAAGACACGCTCAGCATCTATAGAACATGCAGAAGCATACTGAGTTGTACGTGGGTATGCGTGGGAAGGGCTAGAGATGGTGAAGCCAAAAATGTTGTGGTGGCACGCCTTTGGCTCCAGCGAGTCCTGACGACACACTGCAAAAATTGTTGCGTGCGTCGGGTTAGGGCTCGCGACAAAGCTCACCAAGAACGAAGAATTTTGAAAAGAGAACCGACGGCCGAAGGGGAGGAATTTGGTGAAAACATGAAATGCGGGTTGATGGGAGCTTAGTCTTGGTTTTTATGTTGCTTTGGGTAGCAACGTGCTACCAGGGGGCGGGCTTGGCAAGCTCACGGCGATAGTAATGACAACAGGACAGAGTTAGCACGGGTGGCTCATGATGGTGCCCGGTGTGGCCTATGGTTATTTCTTTGGACTTTGGGGCGCGGCGTGGCATGGACAGGCAAACATGCGCGTACAATGGCGATAATCCGCAAAGACGGAGGTCCAACGGTTCGAAGCAGTGGACCGAGCGGCGGTGCACGCAGTCGATCACTAGAGCGCATCTAGAGTGAACGAGAGAGAGCGAAACACGGGAAAGGGCAGGATTGAGGGAGACGGTGAGAGAGAATGGGCTTTGGGTGTTGTTTTTGAATTTTTGAAATTTGACTCAAATTGCTCTCAAATACGGGTGTTTACGATTTAACTTCTCTCCCTTTAAAACTTCGAAAAAGGACGAAAGGATACAGCTATCCTTGGGAAAATACTTATCCAAAACAACCCCCCACTCGCTCGCCCGTCTCCCCCCGGCCGCGATGGCCACCCCCTCCACCTCCACCTCCTCCCCCGCTCCCACCTCTTCCGCCTTCCCCTTCGTCGCCGCTGCACGCTTCCCCCGCGCCTCTGCCCCACGCACGCGCGCCTCCGCCATCGCCGAGCGGCGCCGCACGCGGCGGCGCCGGCTGCCCGAGGGCGGGGCCGGGGCGGTGGAGAAGGGCCTGCGCCTGGCTTTCCTGGATCAGCTCGCGGAGCGCGCGCGCGCTGCTGACGCACGCGGCGTCACGGACACCATCTACGACATGGTCGCCGCTGGGCTCTCGCCCGGGCCCCGTTCCTTCCACGGGCTCGTCGCCGCCCACGTCCTTGCCGGCGACGCCGAAGGCGCCGTAAGTGCACCTCTCTTAAATTTTGCGTGGGTTCTGCTTGGCCGGAGACTAGAGAGGAAACGTGAATGAACCTGCCCCTTTGGGGTGTCTGTGCTAAGTAATGCATGCACTGGATTTTATTGTTGCATTGTGCTTAATGCAGATGCAATCTTTTAGAAGGGAGCTAAGTTCGGGTGTGCGCCCTTTACATGAAACTTTTGTGGCTCTGGTCCGTGTTTTTGCCAAGAAGGGTCTTGCTACCAGGGGCATGGATGTTCTTGCTGCCATGGAGAGAGATAATTATGATATTCGCAAGGCTTGGCTAATTCTTGTAGGTATGGAAATTAAGTTGTGCTATGTATTTGATGTATTAAGTACTCGTTTAGTCGTTTGAGTGATTATAGTAGTCCTTCTATAAAACAGAGGAGCTAGTCAAGAATAATTATCTGGAGGACGCCAATACAATATTTCTGAAAGGAGCGGAAGGAGGTTTACAAGGAACTAATGAATTACATGATCTTTTGATTGAAGAAGATTGTAAAGCTGGAGATCACTCAAATGCTCTAACAATTGCCTACAAAATGGAGGCTGCTGGAAGAATGGCAACCACGTTCCATTTCAATTGTCTTCTCAGTGCGCAGGTGAGACTTGAACTTGATTAGCACAGGGCCAGATAACTAGTTTCATTTTTTTCCTGTTTAGCTGACCTATACAAGTATTTTACATGAAATATTTATCAATACTCCATTCATGAAACAGAAATAAATTACCCTATTCCAACTAAATTATATAAATAATACAACTTCTGCAACAGACGGCAAATCAAGCAGCTAATGCAGCCTTGTAGACTGTATTATGGATATATGAGCTCTAAATTTTGTTGCTTGACTGTAACCAAAATTCTAGCGTTACAAATGGATATTTGCCAATTTTTTTTACTAACCCCAACACTGAATCCAGTTAAACTATAAGGTTACACACTTACATTAATATCATCACTCCATCAGTAATGGTGTTTTCTGTTATCACCAATGATCTAATCCTGCTGCCATCAGCTGGTTAAGCAGACAGTAAACAAATTGATTATCCAATCTTTTATCTTTTTGCCAAAAGTATGAATAAAACTTATGCGGGCCTTGACGCGGGCGAGACGAGCTGTTGTCGAAACTAGCGTCTAGGCTGTTATCGGAGCCATCGCCTATGAGAGCTACTCTCAATTTTGATTCATTTGATTGGATGCCAAAGAAAGATACATGACCATCCCTTTTATAGAGATAAAAAACTTAGGTCCTGTTCTTTTGAGCTGATCTGAATGGATGAACGAGTAGTTTTAGTCCTTAGTCACCACCACTGTAAGCTCGGGATCGGTGCCTCCAAGCGCTGTCTCGGCACCTCTGTACTTATTTCCACCATATAATCAACAAGACTAGAGTAGAGCTATTACCCGGCAGTGGGGGCTCGAACCAGGATAAACCACTTGTGTCTTCACGGTTTGTATTGTTTTCTCTCTTCTTCCCACTGTACGAAGGATCTGTACCCGGATCATCAAGTCGCACCAGGTCCTTGCTCGGGAAGTCAGCGCGGCCTTAGCCCCCGTAGACTTGGCCGCCGCCCCGAGCTGCTGAGAAGGGTGGTCGTTGGGCCTCACACCAACTACAAACTCGTCTGCCGGTCCGTGGACCCGCTGCTCTTCAGGAGCACGATTCCCAGACACCGACAGGTCTGCAGTGACACATTAAATCATCTCAAACTGTGTGATCCAACGGTCCCTGTTGAAGTGACCTATCACTGCAAAGGTCTGCAGTGACACATTAAATCATCTCGGACTGTGTGGTCCAGCGGTCCCTGTTGAAATGACCTATCACTGCAAATGTCTGCAGTGATACATTAAATCATCTCAAAATGTGCGTTGCGTATGTCTTATTCAATTCGAGCATGTTGCCCAATATCACCTATTTAAACCCACGCAGTCTCACTCCGAACAACACAGCCAATAAGAGCATTCTAAACACTTCATTTCACAAACCTCTCAGGATCAAGATAGTCATATGGAGTTCCCATCGCCACCAAGGGAGTCTCTCCATGAATCTGTTCCAGAAGGTGTTCAGCCACCCATGTGTCTATGTGGCAGTTTTTGCGTTTTGAGGCAGTCCCAAGACTTGGGCTATACTTACGGGAGAAGGTATTGGAAGTGCGCAAACTATGCATACGACCGAACTGCCGAGATGGAGAGGAGGGCAAACTACCCTGTAAGTCACTTCTTACCTATTTCTTCCCTAACGAACATATACACGCATATGCTAACTTCAATTTTTGTAGCCTCCATTATGCAAGTTTGTGCGATATTTGGACGTGGAACAGACTTCCGAAATGGAGCGGCAGATGCAGTGGGAGGCGGCGGGGCGCAAGGCCAGGGCCGAGGAACGGCGGCCAGACGCCCTCAGCGAAGAAAGAAATAAGCGTGCGAGAGAAGAGTTTCAAACACAGTGCGAGGCTGACCGACAGCGGCAATTCAATGAGTGTGAGGCAGACCGTGCCAGAAAGCGCGAAAGGGCTGCTAGAGCCAGAGAAGCAGGACCTAGCGCGTTTGCGAAGGGGAAATACCCACGCTGCACCCAGTAGTACGATTATCGTGTATGACCACTATGTTTTTAAATCTCCAAAGACATGTAGGTTTAGTTATGATGCACTACTATGGTAGATTGTTTTATACATCACACGTGCCATTGCTTGTATCATTTAATCCTAATTTTTATTATTTCATCTCCGGTTCTCTAAAACCATAAACCGTTTACTTGCTCCGACAGAAAAACTAATCACCGTTTCGAATGTTATTTTTAGTTTTCGTACTTAATTCAACAAAGTGAACAAATAAGTCAAACAATAGCACGTACTAAACACCATAGTCGTGCGCAACTTGTTCAAATTTTAGAAAACTTTTGTCAATCACGTTTAATCTAGTTTATCTAATTTTGTCCCAATAGCATATTTTTTGGTAATAATTAATGTAAATATAATATTTCTAACCATAATAGTGCAGCTATCTCTTTATAATCTACATAAAATGATGCATTATCAACTTAAGCAATTATATTATGCATTTTAATTAAATTATAGGCAGGAAATTAATTAAAGAGATAGCAGCGAAAGGACAGCAGCTCGGTTTGTGCCTCGGAGTGAGGGCGAAAGGACGGCAGCGCGCCGGCGCGCGCGCAAGGGGGCGGCGGTGCCACGAAGTGGCTTCCACCACTCTGGGTGGCCGAAACCAACGGCTTTAGCCGTGTGGCATAGCGGAAGCCACCTGGGGTGGCGGAAGCCGCATTAAGGTCGTGTTTCTTTGCGCGGTGAGCCAGCGTTCAGCGGTCACGCGGTGACCCAGCGTGAAGCGTGGCTACAGTACCCAGCCAGTGAATCAAATGAAACGCGCGAGAACGCTGGGTCGCAGCTCGCTAGCGCAAAGAAACACTGCCTAAGCCGTCCCAGGTGGCGGAAGCTGGGCACATTTCCCACATTCCAACCCACTGTGATATACTTTCCCAATTTCTATTTTTCTGTATATTATTCAACCAATTTTTCCATTATATTATTAAAGTAGACAAAAAGGAGCCAACACAATGCGCCACGTCGTCCCAAAATCCTTCACCGTCCAACATTGTTGATCACCGTCCAATACGTCAATCAATATATACCAAATCAAATAAAAAGGATGACTAAAAGAACTGATCTAATATATTAGTGATAAAAATCTGATCTGATATATTAGAGATAAATTATGAGTCGAAGATAAAACCGAGCCATATACCAGCGATCAAGATGGAAACAATTGAGGCGCCGAATCGCATGTCTGTTCCTTTTGTATTAATTCCCTTGTACATGGATCGATCGGTCTCTCCGCGTATGACTGCCTCAAGCTGCCCCGCCGCCGTCTACCGATCGACTACTCTTTTTTTCTTTTTTTTTGAGACGAATCGACAACTCTTGACTCCTCACTTTTGAGGAAGGCTCCGCTCCACCCATCACTTCTTCCTATGTACACACTACATGCATGGTATCTAGCTACTACACGAGACGCGTACTATACTTATGTACCGGTTGTGACGTCGTTCGTTTCCTGCGATTAATTTCAGGCCTCCTAGCAATTACGCGTTCTACTTCTCCGTAACAGATAAGATAGATGGATATATGGGTAGATTGATAAATTGATCGATGTTAAAGATTTCATCAGATCAACTCATGCGGTAACATTATGTATACTGATACTTTTCTTTCTGTACATATATATACGGTTTCGTCCGTCGAGACAAATATCAGTTCCTGCAGTGATACCTATGGATATCGGTAGGAGCTAGCGATGGAGGCAGCGATGGTGCCTCATGATCCTCCTCCTTCTACTCCCCCTATCTGCAGGAGTTGCCATGGCATCACCCCTCCTCCAATATCCACCAAATATAAAAAAAGATAACTACTAAAGATAATTGATATGATATATTAGAGAGATTCTAAATCTGATATGATATATTAGAGATATATTATAAGGTAGAGATTAGCAAAGAAAGATTATGAGTTATAGATAAACTCTATATGCTGACACAAATCTAGCCGCACAAATGCGCGTGGGCCATCTCGCTAGTTATAGTTATTGGAAAGTATGTATAAATATAAATTCTATGGTACCATTTTTGTATCACAAAGCTTTACATATTTTTTGAAAAATAGTTGTTCAAGATCACAATGTTTGAATCTTAAAATACGTGTGCGGCTTATAAATTTGGATGGAGGGAGTAGTTAGGTAGCTTTTCAATTAAAAATGCTTGAAGTCTTCGCTATTTGTTGGGCACCAGCTGAGGCTTGCGTCAAGGCCGGAGGTTGTCGGACGCGGTGTTGCGCGGCGGGGATGCACGCCGACGGCCATGAAGTGCTACCTATGGCCCTAGTTTCTCCAACTTAAGACACGCTCAGCATCTATAGAACATGCAGAAGCATACTGAGTTGTACGTGGGTATGCGTGGGAAGGGCTAGAGATGGTGAAGCCAAAAATGTTGTGGTGGCACGCCTTTGGCTCCAGCGAGTCCTGACGACACACTGCAAAAATTGTTGCGTGCGTCGGGTTAGGGCTCGCGAGAAAGCTCACCAAGAACGGAGAATTTTGAAAAGAGAACCGACAACCGAAGGGGAGGAATTTGGTGAAAACATGAAATGCGGGTTGATGGGAGCTCAGTCTTGGTTTTATGTTGCTTCGGGTAGCAACGTGCTGCTAGGGGCGGGCTCAGCAAGCTCACAGTGATAGTAATGCAACAGGACAGAGTCAGCACGGGTGGCTCATGATTGTGCTCGGTGTGGCCTATGGTTATTTCTTTTGACTTCAGGGCGCAGCGTGGCATGGACAAGCAAGCATGCGCGTATAGTGGCAACGATCCGCCAAGGCGGAGGTCTAGCGGTTCAAAGCGGTGGACCGAGCGGCGGTGCACGCAGTTGAGCACTAGAGCGCACCTAGAGTGAACGAGAGAGAGCGAAACACAGGAGAGGGCAGGATTGAGAGAGACGGTGAGAGAGAATGGGGTTTGGGTGTTGTTTTGAATTTTTGAAATTTGACTCAAATTGCTCTCAAATACGGGTGTTTACGAGTTAACATCTCTCCCTTCAAAACTTCGAAAAAGGACAGGTAAAGGATACACCTTATCCAAAACAACCCCCTCACTCGCTCTCCCGTCCCCCGGCCCCCGGCCGCGATGGCCACCCCCTCCACCTCCGCCCCCGCGCCCACCTCTTCCGCCTTCCCCTTCGTCGCCGCTGCACGCTTCCCCAGCGCCTCCGCCCCAAGCACGCGCGCCTCCGCCATCGCCGAGCGGCGCCGCACGCGGCGGCGCCGGCTGCCCGAGGGCGGGGCCGGGGCGGTGGAGAAGGGCCTGCGCCTGGCTTTCCTGGATCAGCTCGCGGAGCGCGCGCGCGCTGCTGACGCACGCGGCGTCACGGACACCATCTACGACATGGTCGCCGCTGGGCTCTCGCCCGGGCCCCGTTCCTTCCACGGGCTCGTCGCCGCCCACGTCCTTGCCGGCGACGCCGAAGGCGCCGTAAGTGCACCTCTCTTAAATTTTGCGTGGGTTCTGCTTGGCCGGGGACTAGAGAGGAAACGTGAATGAACCTGCCCCTTTGGGGTGTCTGTGCTAAGTAATGCATGCACTGGATTTTATTGTTGCATTGTGCTTAATGCAGATGCAATCTTTTAGAAGGGAGCTAAGTTCGGGTGTGCGCCCTTTACATGAAACTTTTGTGGCTCTGGTCCGTGTTTTTGCCAAGAAGGGTCTTGCTACCAGGGGCATGGATGTTCTTGCTGCCATGGAGAGAGATAATTATGATATTCGCAAGGCTTGGCTAATTCTTGTAGGTATGGAAATTAAGTTGTGCTATGTATTTGATGTATTAAGTACTCGTTTAGTCGTTTGAGTGATTATAGTAGTCCTTCTATAAAACAGAGGAGCTAGTCAAGAATAATTATCTGGAGGACGCCAATACAATATTTCTGAAAGGAGCGGAAGGAGGTTTACAAGGAACTAATGAATTACATGATCTTTTGATTGAAGAAGATTGTAAAGCTGGAGATCACTCAAATGCTCTAACAATTGCCTACAAAATGGAGGCTGCTGGAAGAATGGCAACCACGTTCCATTTCAATTGTCTTCTCAGTGCGCAGGTGAGACTTGAACTTGATTAGCACAGGGCCAGATAACTAGTTTCATTTTTTTCCTGTTTAGCTGACCGATACAAGTATTTTACATGAAATATTTATCAATACTCCATTCATGAAACAGAAATAAATTACCCTATTCCAACTAAATTATATAAATAATACAACTTCTGCAACAGACGGCAAATCAAGCAGCTAATGCAGCCTTGTAGACTGTATTATGGATATATGAGCTCTAAATTTTGTTGCTTGACTGTAACCAAAATTCTAGCGTTACAAATGGATATTTGCTAATTTTTTTTACTAACCCCAACACTGAATCCAGTTAAACTATAAGGTTACACACTTACATTAATATCATCACTCCATCAGTAATGGTGTTTTCTGTTATCACCAATGATCTAATCCTGCTGCCATCAGCTGGTTAAGCAGACAGTAAACAAATTGATTATCCAATCTTTTATCTTTTTGCCAAAAGTATGAATAAAACTTATGCGGGCCTTGACGCGGGCGAGACGAGCTGTTGTCGAAACTAGCGTCTAGGCTGTTATCGGAGCCATCGCCTATGAGAGCTACTCTCAATTTTGATTCATTTGATTGGATGCCAAAGAAAGATACATGACCATCCCTTTTATAGAGATAAAAAACTTAGGTCCTGTTCTTTTGAGCTGATCTGAATGGATGAACGGCTGAACAGCTGAAATGACTGAACTTGAGAGCTTCTCGAGATAATCTCGAGATTCGGAAACATTTCGTTTGGCTTGCTTTTTAAAGCGTTAGAACTCACCTTTCAAAACAGCGAAAAAAGAGACTCAAAAAACTCAAAACATATGTGTTTTCAAAACGTAGATAAGTCGTTAAGCTGATAGAACTGGGCCTTAGCACCTAAGAAACTACCATCTAACTAATCTTTTCTCATCCCTAACAAACTGATCTTATCTAATTCAAAACTCTATCTAATCCTAACTAACCCTTACCTAATCCAATCCCGTGCTACAGTACCGAGGTACTGTTCATGACAACAGTACCGCGCGCGACAAGAACACGCACAACATTTGCGTCTTTGTGCCGCGGGTGTATCAAAAACCCCTTGACTTAGGAATGCTTCAGACAGTGAACACTTTAGACAAGATGTGGTGAGCTGCAGAGCCTTAAGAACATGGTTTATTGTATTAATGTTTTGGTTCTTCATATTTTACAAGATAATCTCAGTTTTTTTTTTCATAAAATTTATTTTAATCAGGCTACTTGTGGAATTCCTGAAATTGCTTTTGCAACATTTGAAAACATGGAATATGGAGGTGAAGGTATGGCTAACTTGCTAATTACACCAGTTTTCTGCTATGATGTTTGTTCATTTTATTCATTATGTCTTAGTTTTTTTATAAGATCATCACATTACTCAAGACGTGTTGAAATATTGGTATCGTGTTTACGTGTATCTGTGTTTCACTTTGGCTATATCTCTTGAGCCTGCGCATTTGTTCATACCCACTCATGTGCATATGGGTGTGTGGCTGGTAGCATGATTGGAATTGTTGATTCGTTTTGCTTTGAGCATGCATGTTTATCCATGACTAGAACTTCTTGATGTATATATTTGCCCATTTGTTTATGGGAGGCCATATTTCACTGTTTTCATATTTGTGTATAGATTAGCTGTTGTTTCTAAAACTGTTTTATAATTTTTTTAAAAGAACTTTTGAATGAACCATTCAATATTATGAGTAGTCACTGAAACAGAATGTAAAGGTTCTAGAATAAAAGTGCATGAAAAAAGTGACATGAATCTTATTGTGAACTTAGCTTCTGTGGAACAAATACACCAAATGTTCATTCATTGTTTGACTTAATGACTTGAATGATGTTGTTTACCTGCTATTATAATTTTTCATGTCAGCAGTAGTGGAGCTAGGCGTAAGATCTCAACATCTATCTTTCTTATGTGCGCACTTGATGTTTTTATGACTTCTTAGTTGTAACTTGTGACCTGACTAAATTTATAATAATGGATTTTTTTTATTCTAGATTATATGAAACCTGATACCGAGTCATATAATTGGGTTATACAGGCATTTACTAGAGCTACGTCCTATGACAGGTATACTCAGCATTTACTTTCAATATAATAATATGCCGTTTTGTTTCCTTTGTTTAGTTGCTGTTTAACATACACACGTTGTCTTAACTCGACCTTGTCTGTTTGATAGTAGCAAATCTGATCACTTGAACGCAATGATCTGATGTGAAAGAAAGATATGGATATTTATAGCTCCATGGCACATGCAGGGATAGCGCTAAATTTTATAATGGAACCTCTTCTACTTATTATATACTATATTTTTAAAAAGGAAAAAGTGCCATTTTAGTCCCTGAACTTTCACGAAAGCACCAAGTTTTTTATGACATGTCAATCTACGTAGACTGCCGAGTCAGCAAAACCACCATCAAAACCGGTCAAGGGACAAAGATGGTGCTTTTGCAAAACCACGAGGACTGTTTCAGCCTGGTTTTCCACCACGAGGACCAATTTGGTGCTTTCGTGAAAGTTCAGGGACTGAAATGACACTTTTTCCTTTTAGAAATAATGTCCAGGAAAAGCAAACCATCCAAACTGCAGAGCTGACAGTGCATCAAATTTTTCTGCTATTTATTATAGTATGTGATCCACAATTTTTTACTTTGCAAATTTTGCTGACATTGCTTTGCTATGATTCTTTCTACCGAGAAACAGTGTGGTTATTTAATTATATTTTTTAAAGAAGAAGATCATTATTCGGACGTTTTTTTTGGTACAAAATGTTTCGCTATACTCTATATTTAGTTATTTTCTTAGGCCCAGTTCTTTTTAGCTTAACAGCTTAACGTCTTAACAGCTTAACGACTTATCTACGTTTTAAAAACACATATGCTTTGAGTTTTTTGAGTCCGTTTTTTCGCTGTTTTGAAGGTGGGTTTTAACGCCTTAAAAAGCAAGTTAAACGAAATGTATCCGAATCTCAAGACTATCTCGAGAAGTTCTCGAAGTTTAGTCATTTCAGCCGTTCAGCTGTTCATCCGTTCAGATCAGCTCAAAAGAACAGGGCCTTAGTATTGATTGTTATAAGTAGGACTTTCCTTTCATCTTGTCTTTATTTTATGACATTTTGCCTGCAGAGCAGCGGACGTGGCGGAATTACTTGGGATGATGGTGGAAGACCACAAACGCATTCAGCCTAATGCAAGAACTTATGCGTAAGACGTTTCTTATACCAAGAGTAACTAGTTAAATAGCTTGCAGTCTCTAACGAGGAAGCAAGTATACTCTGTCAACATTTGACTTCTAGATATCAATATTCAATAATCACATTATTTCCAGTTTCCTGACCTTTATGTTTCTGTTACATTTGTTAGTGATAGCCCGATGAAGTGATGATCAGCTGTTGTTCTCAGGTTGTTAGTGGAATGCTTTACAAAATACTGTATGGTTAATGAAGCTATGAGGCATTTTCGTGCCCTGCGGAGAATCCCTGGTGGGACAAAAGTTCTTTATAATGAAGGGAATAATGGTGATCCACTTTCTCTCTATCTACGATCGCTATGCCTTGACGGTGAGTTTTTACCCTTTTATGGATTACTTGTGAGCTAAGATGGAAAAGATACTGCCGTTTTAAGCTATTTGTTTATGATCACTCCTGGTAAACAATGGATCACCAGACACAAGGACTTGAACCTAGGAAAGAGCTCATGCAATATTTTTTTACTAGCTGTAAACACTTATTTTTGTGGTTTTATGTTCTGTTATTCTTTGGAATTGATGGAAATTGCTCCAAGCATAAAATGCTGAACCTTACTTGCCTTGGGATGTTTATATTTTTTTAATAATTACCTGTCGCTTTACCAACTATTACTTGAATACCCTATACTCAATGAATATTTCAAGATGTTTCATATGGACATATATTCCAAGGTGTTTATTCAAATTATGTGACAACATGTTGATTATTATCAACGAGTTGCGTTGAATTTCTTAATAAATTGATTGGATAAATCGTTTTTTTTATAAATTCTTATTTCAATTTATTGCTTGCTTTATGAACATGCATATTTTATGCAATACGTTGTATAGTGTTTCCATTTAATCTCTCTCTCTCTCTCTCTCTCTCTCTATTTTTTTTATAAATAGGGTTGCTAAGCTTTTTAATTTACTCCCTTTAGTTTCATAATACTTGTTGTTTTGGACATTGACACGGTCTTCGAAATGCAGCTTTGACCATCAATTACTAATTAAATATATCTATAAAATCCACAAAAATATGATATTGTTAAAGTATTTTTCAAGATGAATTTATACGTATGGTTTTTATGTATACAATCTAAATAGTTTAAAAGATATTTATAGATAGTTTTAAAACTTTGACTTAGGACAAACCTAAAACGACAAGTATTATGAAACTGGAGGGAGTATCGTTTTTCTACTCCCTACCATTCCCACTTGTAGAATGTTTAGTTGATGGTGGAGAATGGTCAATCTCTACAAATTCTTATCTTGTCAAAAGCAAAAACTTCACATGTACTCTTGTATGCTTAGCAATGTGTGAATAATATCTGCACAACGGTGACAAACTGACGACGCTTGGTAGGGATGAATAAACTTGAAATGCACTGGTGGAGATCTTGTAGTTTTACTTTCACACAATAGCAGTTAAGTACATCGTATCCTTGACATACCGACTTCTCTTCTTTTATGTTTTTTAGGAGCCTTTGCATTATCATGAACTTCTAGTACTTTCCTGAGCAGGTAACTTATTTTTATAACCAGGAAGGGCTGATGAGTTGCTTGAAGCATTAGAAGCAATGGCTAACGATAACCAGACTATTGCACCCAGAGCAATGATCTTAAATAGAAAATATCGCACACTGGTGAGCTCCTGGATAGAGCCATTACAAGAAGAAGCCGATGTTGGTTTTGAAATTGATTATGTGGCCAGGTATGACTTCAAGAGATTTTTGGTTCTTCTCTAGATGATATTTAGTTGGTCGCATGATTTGTTTTACTTATTTGTGATGATGGGACTGTACATAGTTTCTAAAAGTGTTTGGTGAGCATAGCATGGACATTGCCACTTTGCGATGTAACATATGATTATTAATTCATTTTAAACCCACACATTGGTTTGGTGCCATATCAAGTATTAGGGGGTGCCATATCAAGAGCATCCCCATCAATCCCTCTATCCCATCCTCTAAAACACTATTCGTACACACATAAATAGTGTTTAAGGGGGTGTGATAGGGAGGCTATTGGGCATCTAAAACATAAATAGTGTTTTAGATGCCATGTCCGAGAGGGCTACGACACCAACATGCTATGAATACATGTTGGCTGCATATCAGATAATCAGATACCCAAAATAAATGATTTTAATGTTTTACTGGATTTGACACTTCACATGTATGCACCAAATATACCGACACATCCATTGAATATTGTGTGCATAATGTGTGTGTCTGTTTGACATCTATTAGGTTAATACCTAATTGATAGTGAATTAGTTATCGAGTAAGTTCTTTTGTAGGCTAGAATGTTAAACCCCAGAGGTCCCATGGACTGTACCAAGTTACAAATGGTACCGGAGTTCGCTCTATATGAGTGTCTGGATGTAAAATGCACGTTTTAGGTGCCAATGAATGAGAATACAGGATGACTGGATAATGGTTTGAAGACAGTTTTGCTGTCAACACTGAATCTTTGTTGCTGCAATTCTTCATAGCTAACTAATATTAGCACATTCTGTTTCTTAAGCACTCAACTCTTTTGATATTTCCCATTGATAACTTGTTGTATCTCATCCATTCATGTTGGCTTTGCAGATATATAGAAGAAGGAGGTCTTACAGGTGAGCGCAAACGTTGGGTGCCTCGCAGAGGGAAAACTCCTTTGGATCCTGATGAATTTGGTTTTGCCTATTCAAATCCAATAGAGACATCTTTTAAACAACGATGTTTTGAGGAACTGAAGTTGTATCATCGTAAACTCCTAATTACATTAAGGAATGAAGGCCCTGGTATTTTAGGTGATGTATCTGAAGTTGACATACGTAGAGTTATCGAAAGATTAAAAAAATTAGTTGTAGGGCCAAAGAAGAATGTTGCTAAGCCCAAGGCAGCAAGCAAAATGGTGGTATCTGAGTTGAAAACTGAGCTAGAGGCACAAGGGTTACCTACAGACGGAACTAGACAAGTACTTTACCAGCGAGTTCAAAAGGCTAGGAGAATCAACCGTTCACGTGGTATACCACTTTGGGTTCCTCCTGTGGAAGATGAGGAAGAGGTATGCAATGTGAAAATGTTTATTGCAATTTTCTTGGGTCTGGTATAGTTACTCCCTCCAGTTCACGAAACATGACGTTCAAGACTTGTCCTAAGTCAAAGTTTTAAGACTTAATCCATAAAAAAATTTCAAAATATCTGGATTGGACACATGTAAACCATACATATAGATTCATCTCAAAAGGTACTTTCATAGTATTTAAATTTACTGAATTTTTTAAATAAATTGCAATGGTAATTGATGTCAAAGTTGCATTTCAAAGACTATGTCAATGTCCAAAACGACAAGTTTTTATGAACCGGAGGGAATACTATATGACAGTGTTAGCTGCAAGTTGTGTGAAATTTTGTGCACAGCTTTTAAGTTTTACACTTCATAGGTTGACGAAGAGTTAGATGAACTGATCTCACGAATCAAGCTGGAAGATGGGAATACTGAGTTCTGGAAACGGCGCTTTCTAGGAGAAACTCGAAATTATCTTTGTGAAGAAAATAGTAAAGAAGAAGATCCAGATTTAGATTATGAGCTGGATGACGATGACGAAGATGAGGACGAGGACGAGGATGATGATTCCACAAAAGATGTGGAAGAAGAGATAGATGATGATGAGGTTGTTGATCAAACAGAAACTCAACCTGGTGATGAGACTAAAGACAAACCAGTGAAAGGGCCCAAACAACATCTTCAAATGATAGGAGTCCAGTTATTGAAAGATTTAGAAAAAACACCTGTTTCATCAAAGAAACTAAAAAGGATGCCTGAGGTACGGAACTTATTTGCTAGCATGTTGAAAAGCATTGCACTTCATTTATGCTTATCTGAAATTTGTAAGCACTCATCGTAGGGAATGTATGACCTTTTTATGATTGACTTCTGTATTGCAATTAATTATCCTTTATTGGCTATTCATCTGAAACCTATCATCTGCATGGTGCATGTCATGGTAGGAAATATGAACTTCAATTGAAAAGTGAAAAAGAAGGCTTCACCCTATATGCATGTTTATTATTGTTTGCCTTATTAAGAATTTAAAAGGTCTAGGAATTGTGGGCCGCAGTTAATAATTAATGGCAAGGCTATGTTTGCTATTTTCTTCTGATTTTAAATTTTTTGTTTCTAGACTTTGTTAAGAATAGGTTCTATCATAGTATCATGTTGTTATGTAAGTGAATAGGATGTTAAGAGCTAAATTTTCAGCATAGTTGCACTGGAAACATTTTCCTTCCTTTGTAGATTGATGATGATGAAGATTGGTTTCCTGAAGATCCAATTGAAGCTTTTAAGGTTATGCGTGAGACAAGGATGTTTGATGTATCAGATATGTATACTACGGCAGATGCCTGGGGATGGACATGGGAAAGAGAGATAAAGAAAAGGATGCCACGTAAATGGTCACAGGAATGGGAGGTTGAGCTGGCTATCAAGATAATGCATAAGGTAATTCCAGTCTTATATCTGAATTTTATATATGTTTTATTTGTCTGATGTTCTTCTTATGCATGGACTGTTGCAGCTTCATTTTTTTAATGGAAACAACTTCATTTGCTAACCATCTTCTCTGGACCATTGGCCATTGCAAACTGTATTAGATACCAAGCTTAGATTATTTTTGTCACCTGAATTCTTCAAACTAAAACCAATGCTTTTTGTTGTTATTTTTCTAGGTTAATCTGTTATTGCATAGCAAAGGTTTTTTCAACTTCCACAAAAGATGTTGATATTTAAGCTTTAAATCCTAGCATATACTGATTTGCCTACTTTCAGGTAATAGAACTGGGGGGTACCCCGACAATTGGAGATTGTGCCATTATACTGCGCGCTGCAATGAGAGCTCCTCTCCCATCTGCTTTTATGACAATATTGCAAACAACACATAGTCTGGGTTATAAGTTTGGAAGGTATAATATTAAATTTCTGCTCTCAAATTGTTGTGACACTGTTCCAATTTCCAACACATACTGCAGTATTACACAGTTCAAATATTTTCAGCAAAGATATTAGGTTGTTCTTTATGAGTATATTTTTGCTTACACATGGTGCTTATCTCTCTGATCAACTCATCAATGCAGCAAATTGTGGTTTTTGACTAATGTTCCTTTCCGTATTCCTTTATTTGATCCAGCCCGCTCTATGATGAAGTTATCCTGTTGTGCCTTGATCTGGAGGAATTTGATGCAGCCATTGCCGTAGTCGCAGAAATGGAGACAAATGGAATCAAGGTCCCAGACGAAACATTGGACAAGGTGCTTGCAGTCAAACAATCCGGAAACTCTTCATTGCAACCACCACCGGAAGAATAATCTTGTTGGAATCGGGAGCTTCTTCCGGCCGTGATCTGATATAATACGAAGAAAATCACTGAGTTCCATACCATGCATAGGGTCGAGCTTGTCTGGTTAATTTTCGATGGCGACACAAGCGATGCTGTATGGGCAGATGGAGAATATAAATTACCGTTTTCCCTCCTGATCCCATGTATGGCACCTTTGGTCTAGCCAGTGCCTTGTACGATATATATAGATTTTAGAGGCATTTTTTTTTTGAGGAATAGACAATTTAGTTTAGGCGGATAAAATTGAAACTGGTCATTTTTTTTGGCGTTAATATTGAATTTATCACCACTAGGCATGTCCTGCGCTCGGGATGTTTTGGGCATGTCCTGCGCTCGGGATGTTTTGGGACTCGTGATGTTTTGGAACTCAGGAGTCTCGTATGAAATAATACAAATCAATATGTATTTTATGAAATTCTCACCGTATAAAAATGGACTTGCATGTGGGAAATTTCCCTGAGGTAAGCTTGTCCTCGCCTCTTGTGGTATGGTGTAACGAGGGATTTTAACACCAAAACCGGAGGTAACCTTCTCAGATGGCCAGAAAATATGATTGGGAGGCGTTGTACGTTTCGGCCGCGCGTAGCGTTGCGTTGCGTTTTGATGCGCGTTCAAAACGACGTGAACGCAACGCAATGCAACGGTGGCGTACGCGGTAACGAATAATGTAGCGCTTCTCCGTCAGCCTGCTAACAAACTGCAAAATGAAATCCAAGATTTGTGTATTCGGTTCTAGATTTGTGTATTCGGTTCTTAACGTCATCGAATTATCACAAAACACAAATGTAGGCTTTGCTTGTCCTCGTAGGGATCTAGCTCCTACTTGAAGCGATGGTGATCCTTTGGTGAGTAGTTTTGGTCTATGTTGTGGCAACAACGTCACTTAAAATGAGGATTCAATCTCACATGAACACAACATGAAAGGCATTGATGTTGGGTTGGATTCAGTTGATCCTGGACGAGCTTAAGCTGTCAAAGCTCGAGTTTGGTTAGGCTCGAGCTTGGCCCAAATGAACACTGAGCTTAGTATTAGACTCAAGATTGAGCTCAATGAAAGCTTGGTTAGGCTTGGGGTTGGCTTGGTTGAACTCAATGAAGTTATCAATTCTAATACATGAGAGAAGATAATGCTATATGGGCTCGATTTTGAGTTTGAGCTTGACTCAAATTGGTTGGACTAGTTGTTTTAGAGAACGGGATAACTGGGATAATGGTGTTTGTTCAAGCTTGGTTAGACTCGACAAGGGAGCTCGAGCTCGAGCTTAGCTTGATAGAATCGAGCTCGAGATTGGCCCATTTAACTTTCGAACCAAACCGAGGTCTATTTGATCTCGAGTAGCTCGTCGAGTCTAAACTTTTGTCCAACCCTAATTGATGTTGCAACCCGCTGAGGAGCACCCATTGAAGAAAAGACAAAATCGTGATGCAACATCTTAGTGATGTCAATGTATTATTTACATAAGAATATTACACATGTATCACTAGAGCGACAGTGGTATTTTGTACGTGTCTTCCATGAAGCATCGTTTAAATGGATTGTCTCTACGTTCGTTGATTCAATGGTTTAGCAATGGATTTTGGGATTTTGCTCTTGTTTTTGATTAGTTAGCATTGAATTCTTCTCAAAAAATGGTTATTTTCTTTGTTCTTTTGGATTTTGGGTCTTTGCATTGTTATTATAAAACCTCATAGGAATATCATGTCGGTCAATGACATGAATATACAAAGTTAGGACCACTTAGATGTTTTATTTATTAGCGTGATAATTTGTCTTATTATTTTTTTTTGGAAATTCTTTTGGACGGGATCCCGTCCGGACAGGATCGGTCCCCTCGCGCGCTGTGCAGAGGAGGAAGAAGGGAGGAGGAAGGAGGAGCTGACCTCACCATCGCCGTCTTTGACCTCGCCACCTTTGACCTCGCCGTCGCCTCTGTCGAACTCACCGCTGGCGTTCGGGTTAGGGTTCGGGGGGTTTGTGTCCCCGGGGTTTAGGAGGTCGGGGAGGCGGCGGACCGGCGGTTGGTCAGGGTTGGGTGAGGGCGGAGGCGGAGGCGGCGGCGGTGCTGCCGAAGCCGAGGGAGGGGGCGAAGGCGGCTGGGCCGGCGACGGCGGGGGGACCGTGCCGTCCCCGTCCGTTAGGGTGGGCGGGGTGGCACGACGGCGGGGGCAGGAGGGCCGAGAGGCCGGCGGCGAGGGCGCCGCCGGCCGAGGTGGTGGTGGAGGCGGCAGGGGAGGTGGTGGAGGCGCGCGGAGCGAGCGAGTGAGGGGGTGAGGGGGCGAGGCGGACGCGGGCGGGCGGAGGGAGGGGAGGCTGAGTGGGACACGTGGTGGAGGGGGAGCGATCCCGTCGGGGGGTGGTGGGACGGGATCCCGTCCCCCAGTAGCACCTTTTTTTTCTCTATAGTAAGTGCTTAACTTTTAATGGTGTAATCATTGTATCTCAGCAGGTGCAGAGACTAGAATTTTTTTTCTGACTTAGGCCCTAAGGGTGGATTCGAGTCGATCCTGAGTGAGCTTAGGCTGTCAAAGCTCGAGCTCGGTTAGGCTCGAGCTTGGCTCGGGCTCGGCTCAAATTAGCATCGTGCTTAGGGTTAAGCTCGAGATCAAGCTCGATAAAAGCTCGGCTAGGCTCGAGATCGGCTCGGTTGAGCTCCAATGAAGGGATTTGTGCTGCTTTAAGGGGAAGATGAGACTATATGAGCTCGGTTCGGCTCGATTTCAAGCTCGAGCTCAGCTCAAATTGGTTAAAAAATTAGATTTAAAGAGAGAAATATGCTATGCAATGATAATTATCCAGGCTCAGTTGGGCTAGATTAAGGCTCGAGATCGAGCTCGAGCTCGGCTCGAATAGACTCGAGCTTGGAACCAGGCTCGAGATCGGCTCGTTTAGCATTCGAGCTCGAACCGAGCTCGATCCAAGCTCGAATAGCTCGTCGAGCCCGAGCTTTTGGTCCAACCCTATTAGGCCCTCATATTCAAGTTTGGTTCCGTTTAGGTTTGCACAACTTATCATTTTCATACATACCATTTCGTGTAATATTTTTTTAGAGTTTTGGGAGTGGAGTTTTTTTTTCTTGACGATCAATTTTTTTAAAAAAAATATTGCATGCCTTTCCGTGTCTCTTTAATAGGAACCTCAACTTCACCTACTTGAATCAAAATCAAACAAAAACTCGCGAGTCAAACAGGGCCTTATATAGGACCTTCCTAAACACCTAGACGGGCCTTCAGCCGGATGTCTGGGCCGGGCCTCTTGTGCAGCAGGCATCAGGCCTTTGCGCAAAATCTCAGCCCACTTCCACCGTGTCCGCCACCGCGACGTCCCGGACCCTCCTGAACGCAGACGCAGGCGCGCCGCACAACGAAAAACCCTAAACCCTAGTGGATGCTTCTAGAGCCTCCTCCACTCCTCTCCCTCCCTCCCCTCTAAAATCCCCCGCCTCCTCGCCCCCGCCTTTCCTCCTCCCCAAGAAAGAAGCGGCTCGCCTCCGCCCCACCTCCCGTCTGCCTCCCCCGACCACCCTAGCTCGTCGCCGCCGCCGCCTGTCGTAGCACCTCGAGCCCCGCCATGTACCGCGCGGTCGCCGGCATCGTCTCGAAGGCTCGGTGAGTGCTCCCCTCGCCGCACTGCCATCTGAATCGTATGGTGCTCAAATGCTCGCGGTTTTTGCCTACCTTGGTGGCTGCTGACTTGTGGAGTGTGCTCGTTCGTGCAGGCAAGCCGGGAGCAGCGCTCGCCAGGTGAGCGGATTCGCGCCGTAATGGGTCTCTTCGCGGAATCACGGTCGTAGCGCGCTAGCTGTAGGTTGAGTAGTGTGTGCGGGCGCTTAACCTGGGGTTTAGTGGAGATCCGGTGGTGTTCGTTGGCGGATTTGGTAACGCGTCCAAGATTCGGGGTCGTTCTGTGCATTGCAGGGCTCAGTGGAATCTGCGCTTGTTTCGGTTGCTTGGGATCTAGTAGATTTGGGTGTGAAATTTGTTTTTTTTTCAGCCCATTTTGATGGCCAGGGATCCATCTGTAATGGGTGTATTTGATTAGTAATCTGCCTAGTTAAAAAAAAGATTACTAATCTCCGTAATCTGATCTTTGCTCGTAAAAATATCTGTTTGCTAGAGGAGCCGCGCTTTTATGTTCTTGGTGAGGACGTTATTTTGCCATCTGTGTAGTCTGCTTAGCGCAACGTCCTTGCATTACCAATGCGTGAAGTGTGATAGGTTGGCGGTGCAACCTTACTCCAGTTGACCAGAGCTTCAAGCCTGCTCCTATCTGTTGTTCTGTCATGTAATTATGTGACTTGATGACAATCTCCAGGTGGTGTGGTTGCTTTTCGATTGGATGTGCTCTTCTTTACTTTGTTGCTTGTATGTGATGTTGAGTAGGTTGGAAGCAGGCTTGCCTGGAGCAGGAACTATGCTGCCAAGGACATCAGGTTTGGTGTCGAGGCCCGTGCTTTGATGCTGAGGGGTGTCGAGGAGTTGGCTGATGCAGTTAAAGTGACAATGGGTCCTAAGGTATGACTGTTCATACAAATGTTTCAAATGTTTGGCTTAACATTCTGATTGCAGTCGACCTCTGCTTAAATGGAACATTAGATGATTTGTCTTATGACTAGAATAGCAACTGTCATATGTCAGATTATCTCTTCCCTCTTAACAACAAAACAGAAACACTAAGAATACAAATACAAATATGCTCTATTTTAATTCTGTTAACAAACTTCATATGTCATATTTTATATTTCATTTTGTTTTTAACAATGAAATAGTAAAAATTTTAAATTCATATAGTTATGCATGTGCTGTTGCTTTGCCATATCCATGGCCATGATTCAATTTGGTGTTGTCTTCCATAATAAATATTGTATGCTTTAATTTTTCCTTCTGTTTTAACTAAACAAATATATTCTGTAGGGGCGCAATGTGGTCATTGAGCAAAGCTTTGGTGCACCAAAAGTCACAAAGGATGGTGTGACTGTTGCCAAGAGCATTGAATTCAAGGATAGAGTAAAAAATGTTGGTGCAAGCCTTGTAAAGCAGGTTGCCAATGCAACAAATGATACTGCTGGAGATGGTATTGCTTTCTTCTGTCATTCTTTTTAAGTTATTGCTCAACCCTTTCTGGAGATGTTCTTTTAGTGCCATCATAATTTGATATGGAGGTATAGCTACTGTAGAAATTTGTATGGACATAGTAATTTTCTTTGAAGAATGAATATGCTCATTACCTGGTTTTGTGTAGTAATTTTGCACTAACTATATTCTTTGTTAAGTAGATCTGAGGTTACTGTGTGATTTTTTCTTCTTTGTTTGGTTATCTCTGTCAGGAGCAGCTTTTTAATTATCAAGATGTGGTGATGTTTATAGTTTGGCTTCTGCATATGTGTTTTACCTAATTTGTGGTCAAACTTTTGAAATACCGAATTGTTTTAATCTAATTGCATCACATTGATGATTCAATGATGCAGGTACCACATGTGCTACAGTTTTGACAAAAGCAATATTTACAGAGGGGTGCAAGTCTGTAGCTGCTGGAATGAATGCGATGGATCTAAGGCGTGGAATCTCAATGGCTGTTGATGCTGTTGTGACTAACCTAAAGAGCATGGCTAGAATGATTAGCACATCAGAGGAAATAGCACAGGTGACACTTGAAATAATTAGTTGCAAAGATCTTTTTCTCATTTGTTTTATATTACTTATTTATTTATTTTACTAATTTCTATATTGCCTTATTTTATGACATAAAGGTGGGTACAATATCATCAAATGGGGAGAGGGAAATTGGTGAGCTCATTGCTAAGGCTATGGAGAAGGTTGGCAAAGAGGGTGTAATCACCATTGCGGTAAGTTGAACTGTTTCATCAGATCTATATTTCAAAGTTAGCCATGCTGCATACCAATGTAACTTCAATGAAGGGAGGAGCTGCATGTTAGCTCCGGATTATTAGAAAGTGCTTTGATTGTTATGGTTGTGTAAACTTCATCCTGATGTCTCTTACTCTTACCTTCCGCAAAATGATCTGATTGACATATGCCTGGGATATAATGGTTAACTTTTTTTTTTTACTTAAAAACATATAACAGGACGGTAACACTCTTTACAATGAGCTTGAAGTTGTGGAAGGCATGAAACTTGACAGAGGTTACATCTCTCCTTACTTTGTTACCAATCCAAAGACCCAGAAATGTGTGAGTATTGTTTATTTATTTCTCCTGTTAGCATATATTTTTGAATATATTTATCATAAGACTAAGCTATATATGTTTTTGTGTCACAGGAATTAGAAGATCCCTTGATCCTGATACATGACAAGAAGGTTTCAAACCTTCATGGCGTAGTGAAAGTGTTGGAGTTGGCTCTGAAGGTACTAATTTTCTCTCAAGGAACTGTGTCTAATAGAGATATCAGTATGGCCTTTGCTACTGTAATTATTAACACTTTGCCTTAACAGAAGCAAAGACCTCTGCTAATTGTTGCCGAAGATTTAGAAAGCGAAGCATTGGGGACACTTATTATCAACAAGCTTCGTGCAGGCATTAAGGTTAGTAACCTATATGTTCTTATGATTAGAGTTTATAAAGGCTGTTCTCCTGATCTGTGTGTTGTTCAGGTCTGTGCTGTTAAAGCTCCTGGTTTTGGAGATAACAGGAAAGCAAATTTGCAGGACCTTGCTATCCTTACTGGGGGTGAAGTAAGTTCTAAGTTTACTATGCTACCCACACTATTTTTTGAAATTCAAACTGCACGCTCTGAGCACTGCATCTTTCACATTTCAGGTCATAACTGAAGAACTTGGAATGAACCTTGAGAAATTTGAGCCTCAGATGTTGGGTTCATGCAAAAAGGTATACTAACCATAGTGCTGAAGTTTTTTATATCTTCGCAAGTGACCAGTGTGCGAATGCTTAGCGTTAGTACTTTGATTAGATAGAACACTATTGTGGTTTTTGATGTAAACCCATGTATGTGGAGTTTGATCAGTCTGTTTGAATAATCTAATGAGACCTTTGCGCAATCCAGGTGACAGTATCTAAGGATGATACTGTTATTCTTGATGGAGCTGGAGACAAGAAGTTCATTGAAGAGAGGGCGGAACAGGTTCATGCAATACTAATTTTATGACTTATAACTTCGATTACTTTGAACTTTCTTTATATGATGGTATTAATATCCTTTTACAGATTAGATCTGCAATTGAGCAAAGCACTTCTGATTATGATAAGGAAAAGCTACAGGAGCGGTTGGCAAAGCTCTCTGGAGGTGTCGCTGTTCTAAAGGTGAGGATCATGATCTGTAGTATTCATATACGTTACAATATATGTCAACACAAGCGGTGGAGAGATCTATAGCTAGTGGGATATTTCCTTTACAGCTTCCTATTTGAATAAATTAACTGAAGGCGTTAAAAGATGTCTATCAGAAATGCTATTATTCTAACGGCCTGGCATTTTGCAGTGTAATATAGATTGGATGATTAGCGAACATGTACTTCGCAAAAAAAACTATAGAGAGCATGTACTGGAACACAAACATTTGAGTGTCTCGCCAAGTTATATTTCTGAAAAAAATCACCTTGCACTATATGTAATAGTTGGAGAATATGTAAATAATTTTTAGCCACTACTTTATGTAGGTAACAGTTTGTTGCTCCCATTAAAGTTAGGGTTTGTGTCGCTGATCAGTTTGTGGATTACCACAGAATGTTAACTTTTTTCTGTTGTATTAACTGTTTGATGTGGCTTTGTGAGATTGCTATTGTGTTTTGACCTGTGTTCTGACCTTCCTCCAGATCGGAGGAGCTAGTGAAGCTGAAGTTAGTGAGAAGAAAGATAGAGTAACAGATGCACTGAATGCTACTAAAGCTGCTGTGGAAGAGGGTATTGTTCCAGGTACTGTCATATAAAGTTTTCATAGACGTTTTTTAGATTTTTTGGGTGTTAACTGTTTGTCATCAATTAATATCTTTTGCATCAATGTCTGAAACTGCCCGATCTTGATTGTATACGCAGGTGGTGGTGTTGCACTTCTATATGCATCAAAGGAGTTGGATAAGTTGCAGACTGCAAACTTTGATCAAAAGATTGGTGTGCAAATAATTCAGAATGCTTTGAAGGTATGGGGAAGAAAATCACATTTTTTCCTGGTTTCTTTTCCTTGTGTAAAGCTGATGGCTGAAGTATTTATAGACACCTGTGCATACCATTGCTTGCAATGCTGGTGTGGAAGGGGCAGTTGTCGTTGGTAAGCTTTTGGAACAAGATAATTCTGATCTTGGATATGATGCGGCTAAAGGTATGATGTCTTCCCTGTTGTCTTAGAGAACTGATCTGAATCATGTTGCTGATTATGGTTACATTCAATAATCTTGTCTAGATGAATATGTGGACATGGTGAAGGCTGGTATCATCGACCCACTAAAGGTGATCAGAACTGCCTTGGTGGATGCTGCTAGGTAAAACTCAGTCGGACCTTTCTGTGTTCATGGGAAGTTTTTAACTGTTCATCCCACTAATGATGAGCGAACCACAATAAGGTGGTTGATTGCAAGTGTTAATCTCTTTTTATGTTGGTGAACTCAACCACTGTCCGCCTCGTCCATATGGGTTATGAATTGACTTAGAAATACAGGCCAAACTAATCGTTGCACTTCTTTATTAGGTCCTAAATGTTTTTTGCTTGGTCATTATATTACTGGTACTTCTGTTATTTTATGTAGTACTGACAAGTTCTTTGCCATTCTCTTGCAGTGTTTCGTCGCTGATGACCACCACAGAATCCATCATTGTAGAGATCCCTAAAGAAGAGAAAGACGCGCCTGCTATGGGCGGTATGGGTGGAATGGAATACTAAAGTCATTACACCCACGATATATGAAAACAATTGTGAAACATGTGGGCTAGGAATTTCTGCGGCACAAGTTCATCATTGATGTATTTTTCTTGATGAGTCGATTTGTCAGATAATTTTGGTTGTACGGGTGTAGGATCTCTTGGTCCTGAAGTGGACCAACGTTCGGACGAATAAAAACTAGTTCTGCGGGTAGCTGTGAGCTGAAACTGTAGATCAGAATTGATTCTGACACCTTGTGCTGGAAAGTTCTATTTGCGCCTAAATTTTCACCTTTTTCCACGATGTTTATTCTTTATTTATTTATTTTTAGCAACGACGGTGGTTAGTACTGTTTGGTTTGGTTTGGCTGTGGCAGGGATGGGTGGAATGTTGGTGTCCAGTTTCGTGGAATTCTTTATTTGTATGCAAAGCATATAACACGGGATTGAGCCCTATGGCGAAATGATACCCCCTCCGTTCTTTTTTATTCGACGCTTTTGACTTTTGAATACATCTTTGATCATTCGTCTTATTCAAAAAAATTATGTAAATATCATTTATTTTGTTGTGATTTGTTTTATCAATAAAGATGCTTTAAATATAACTTCTTTTTTTTTTTTGCATATTTGCACTAATTTTTGAATAAGACAATGGTCAAAGCGTGCTTAAAAGTCAAAAGTGTCAAACAAAAAAATGGAGGTAGTATTTGTAGTTCGGTAGAACACAATACTTTTTAGTATACGGTTTGGTGTTAAGAAATACACTCGATGCTGGGGCGGTATCGGTAAAAAATACAAAAAGATAGCAAAGTTAACATGAATTAGAACTGACAGCAGCTGTAGCACGGCCTCGGATTGGACGGACCGCGACGATCGGGTCCGGAAGCCGGCGACCTAGGGTTTGGGGAGAATGGTCGTCGGCTCATCGCCTGTCGCCCGTCTAGCCAGTAGCCAAGTGGTGACTGGTGAGTGAAGTGGATTAGGAGGAATTCACGATCCGGTCAATGGTTAAGAGGGATTTAGCTTTTTTTTTTTTTTCTAATGGACCTGCCTGATGGGTATAGCGATGTGTGGCCCATGTGTTTGTGGGGCTGCCCTGGAGCATTCAGCGGTGGAGTAGAGGGCTGCTCGCCTTTTCGTTTTATAGTCGAGTTTTTTTTTTTAAAAAAAAAAATACCGAAACGCTAAGACCATCCCAACAGCATCTGCAAACAGTAATTTGCAGGTGCCACATGCCCCGCTAGCTGCATTGCACACAGTCTAATGCAGTCAGATTTGAATTTCCCACATAGAGGAGTTTGGTGCATGCCGTTGATACAGTCGCTGCAGTGGATGCTCTTAACCATTTGACCATTTTGACTTTTGAACACGTTTTTGACCATTTGTCTTATTCAAAAAATTATGTAAATATCATTTATTTTTGTTGTGATTTGTTTTATCATTAAAGGTTCTTTAATCATAACTTATATTTTTTCATGCTTGCACTAAATTTTTTAATAAGACGAATGGTCTAATATGTGTCTAAATAAATACGTTAAACATAAAAAAGGAGAGAGTATTTTTCAACGAACCGAATTGTATGCCACAAATTGGTCAAACCACATTGACCGGTTCAGTTTTGGTTTTTAGTTTGATAATTTTTTTTTTGCACAGCCCTATATACGAGCACTGGAGCCTTGAGGATAAATATAGGCACGGGGGCATATCAGCTACCGGTAGAAGCTCAAAGGAAGATACTTTCCAAACTCTTCCTTTTAGTCTGCTCCTCAGCCAAGAACGTCGTTGTTTACCTGGCACAGTATCCTTTTTGGGAGAGAGCTTCTGCTGAAAGGGGTCCGCTGGGGAGTGGGGAACGGAAAATCTGTTAGGGTCCTGATGGATAACTGGATCCCTGGTTTCTCGTGTGAGCAGGTCCGCCCTCTTGTTCCTATTCCGCACGAAGCTACTGTTAATTTCCTGATGAACGAAGATGGTTGTATGTGGAATCAGGATCTAGTCAATCAGGTCTTTGATGAGGTTGTGGCGAAGGAAATTATGAAGATCCCGATCAGCCAGCATGGTATTGAAGACTTTGTGTCTTGGCCGTCCGACAAAAGTGGCCTGTACATAGTTCGATATGCCCACAACCTTGCGAAGACTGAGCTGTTTCTTGCTTCCCAGAGCTCAAATGGCAAAGGACTCCCGTCTTTTTGGAAAGTAATCTCATGATCTGGGCGGACCTTTGGAAGATCAAGGCGCCGGGAAAGATGAAGATTATCCTGCGGCGGGCTGCTCTTGAGTGTCTGCCGTCTGGCTTCCAACTTCAGCGACACCATGTTTCAGCCATGGAGGGTTGCCCTTTTTGTGATAAGGACGATCCCATAGAGCACGTCTTTCTCACTTGCTGTTATGTTCGATTGGTTTGGGAGCCCATTAAAGACCGCTTCCAATTCAGTTTGGGTATGCGGGATTTCACTAACATGAGGCATCGGATCACGGACTTCTTGTGTCATAGATCAGCCATTCAACTTTCCATGCTTACCATCTCCTTTTGGCATCTGCGGTGTGCTATGAATGATGCCAAAAACAATAGTGTGGTCTTGCATCCATGTCGGCTTGCTTTGAAATTTTTTGCCTTTGTCCATCACCATGTGCAGCATTGTGTGAAAGGTGAATCTGCCTCTAGGTGTGACCTCTCTCCCTCGCCTTCCTGATGGAGTCCATCACCAGTAGGTACGATCTTCATCAACACTGATGCGGCTATCTTTCATTCAGAGAAGAAGGGTATTGGTATTGTGATGCGGGATTTCAGGGGCCAATGTGTGCTAGCCGCCAATGATCTGCTCCCTGGGGCTTTTACCCCTGAATTGGCAGAAGCTTGGGCGATTCGCCGGACCCTTGTGCTTGCAAAAGATGAGGGTTTCCAAAAGATTATTCTTGCTTTGGACTACCTGTCAGTCATCTCCAAACTGAATTCTACAACAAGAGATCGTTCCGCTGTAGTTTGTGTCATTGAGGACATTAAATCTTCTGCAAGCCTAAATCTTCTGCAAGCCTGTTTTTAGGTTGCTCCATTTTGCATGTTAAGCGTTTATGTAATGTTGCGGCACATATCCTTGCTCGCTCTGCCGAACAGTCTTGTCTTAATCTCGTTCGTCTTGTAACCCCGGAGTGTATCCGGAAGGTACTTTGTTTTGATGTTCCGTAATCTATAAAGTACCGTAGTTACCTCAAAAAAAAAAAAGAAGCTACCGATAGGAGCTCTCTCGAAGCCTCCCAAGCGAGAGGCAACCCAGAAGGGAGCGAGTAATTTGCCAGTGAGCAGACTCCCCCTCATCTTATTTAATACTGGCGAACATTCCATGTTTAGGTGGTAAGCATTGTTTACGGCTGAAACCAATGGTACAATGCAATCTAAAAATTTATGAACCCTTAACAGTGGGTTTCAAGAGTCAACAGGTCATTTAAAATGGTTTTCAAATCTTTTGAGAAAAATCACCAAAAATCTTATTACAAATTGCTACGCTTTTGGCTTGTAAAAAAATAACAAATTTCCAACAATAGTTTTAAATCTTAATTTAAACTGGGAAAAGGCCTATGTAACCAGATCTAGGCTACGGCTAATATAGATTAGCTTTCTTTAGGGTTCTTCAGTTCCAGTGAAGCTAAAAAGGTATTCCATCACTCAAATAAATCGTGGGGGTGGGTGAGGGTTGCATTGATAGTATTGATCCCAACAAAAATAATAAGTCTAGTCTGTGAACAACCAGTAGTCAAACTATAAAAGTAGGACAGGTTCGGTTTGTTGTTGTTACTAAAATCATTGATCACTTTATCAGGGGTGCCTTGGTTGAGGCTCATTGTCGCTATTGCCGTGGTGGCTGAGGTTTTCAGGTTGGCGTTGTCAAAACCTTTAGTGGTGATGCACTGTGTTTTGGTTTCATCTTTATAAACTTGATCATGTCTCAGGCCAAATCGGGTTTTTAGCTAGGCTTGACAAACCTAGTGCTATAGAGTCAAGCCCAAGTTTAGTCTAGTTGGGCACATTTTTTGTTTGCTCAAGCTTGAGCTCGGTCTGAGCAAAAAACTTGACACCTAGCTAGGATAAACACAAATATTAGCAATGAAAATCTGCATAATATCATAAAGAAACCTAACATGAAACATGCAATTTTTATCACAACATCATAGATTCAAAGTTAAACTTCTCACATATACAAGAGATTCAAACATAAAATACACAAAGACATAGGAAATCAAGCAAGAAGGATCAGCATGCTCTGCTCTAGGGCAAGATTGGGAAGGGAAATTAACAAGGAGTGGCATTGGATCAAGCCATTAGAAAGGGAATTAGGTGGAGAACCATAGACTCTCTAGGTTGTGTCTCTACTTTAGGGACATCACTACTCACCGCTTGGATAAGGGAGGGCTTGCTTCATCATCGGTAGGACAACGTCAGTGTGGAAGGAGGAGATGGAAAGGGATTGCCCGATAAGGAACACTAGAGGAGGAATGGATTAGCGTTGGTGTGGAATGGGGTGAGGGAGGGGATGGGTGGGAGGGAGGAAGGAGATGTAGGGAATAGGTACAATAGTGGGTTTTAGTAGAGTTTTGGGACATCCAAATATTTTGTACTAGGTTAGACTTTTCTTGGACAAAAATTAAAAATAGGTCTAACCCAAAAATTATGACAGACTATAAATTAGAACATGAGCCTGACTTGGGGCTCACGGACAGGGAAATAAGGCCATGGTCGGGTCTGGTTGCCCATGATATTCTACCACTCATTCTTTTAATCAAAAGACAGTAGCAGCACCATTCCATTAAAGGGAACGTTGTACAATGGAGGGGATGCTTAGTTAGCTAGTCATTGTTTACGGTGGTAGCATGTTCCCAAGTTAGGTCTAACGCTCCTAAAGATGATTTGCTAACAAATTCCGCTAGGAATACTTGTTTTCAACATTGTTGATCTGTCTATCTTGTCGCTAATGCCACTGATGAGATAATCAGAAATGAAGATGTACACTTTTTTAACATTTAGTGTAACTCAAGGATGTAGTTATGTAAAATTCTATAAAACTTGATGTTGGTTTGGTCGGAGTAGTCTAAACTTAGCGATACATTTTTTTCAACATAGTCATACTTTTTTCTTTAAAAAAAGAAAAATATATAAAATAAACTGAAAAAAAGGCAAAAATCATACACAAAACATCAATTTGCATGCGCCTGCTCAATAGCCACAACGGAAGAATTTTCCTTTTTTAAAAAACAACGCATCACTCGCCGGCCGGTGTTACTGCCCACCTGCTTGCCCTCATTAACTGAGCATCCACTACGCAGCTAGCACGTCGCTGTCAGCGGCGGCGGCGCTGGAGGCAAGCTCGCCGGCTTCCGCCATCGAATGGCATGAAGAATGGGGTGGGGAGTGGGGTGCAGCCTGATCGGGTGGCTGCCGGGTCGGGCTCCAGCCGTCGTTTCCTACACGCCGCTCCTAAGCTTGGGGCACTGTCAGGTGTCAGCGAGTAGTTTCTTGGCTGGGGGAACAAACTGGCTACCGACGGCTAATCTGGGGTAGATCGAGTTATTATTATGTACTTATGTGTGGTGTGGTGTCTTCCGTCTGATCGGAATTCAATGCTCCATAGAAGAAGTGCTGCTTAGCTCTAGTACGAGTACCAGCCAACAACAAGGCCGGTGGAGAGATCAATTGGCGTATGATTGTGGCTGAAATATGCTCAGTGCGTGTGAAGGCGTGCAGCGATTCTGACAGTTTGCATGGAATTAGTATTTCTTCAGTTGAACAAATCAGCCATCGACAGAGATGATTGGGTTCACAGAACCTCTGTTGGGATCACAGGAGAAGGTCATATCATGGTTCTATATCCTTTTCTATCTTTCCTCCCTCCTCGGGTAAGTTTCGACCAGCACAAAAGACGTAATGATTTAGGCACTGTTTCTGTTTCGAAGAGGTTCTTGGTGAAATAGACATGTCCCATAGAATATATTGTTCCTTGGGGAAAACGTTATTTCAAAATGCCCTATACGGCGTAATCCGGCAAGTTCCTGTCCATGCCCTCTGTCCACGTCATCTGATTTTTTTCGGCCGTCCGATCGACGCGAACAACGGCCCAGATCGTGCCACGCCGCCCCTCCCGACACTACTGGACGCGCGTCGCTGCCTAGCCCCTCCCACGTACGGCTTCCTCCCGCCTGCTTGGCCGCGTGGCGCTCGCTGGACCGCGCCACGCGCTGCCCCTATAGCCCAAACGCGTTTGCAGAAAAACCTTTCGATTGTCCGGATTTCTGCTGAGGTCCTCGCCCAGTGGTAAACCCTCCATGCAAATTTTCGTCCGCACCCTTCGTTTTTCCCGTTGCATGCGAACCAGCCCTTTTGGCTTTTCTATGTGCATCTGTGGTTGCAGGAAAATTACACGGAATGCCACCGCATGCATCACCCGTTCGATCCCCAGACCCCATCCTCCATTCGCCGATTCTTCCGTCTTGGCCTTCTCTCCTCTCGGTCTCGGTCTCGCCCCCGCGCCGCTGCCTGCCCGCATGACCGCGCCTCCTCCTCCCCAGCCAGTCCTCGGCCGCCCTGGATAGCCGTCGCCCTTCCTCCGGGACCACTCCTCCCCGTCCGCTCCGGCCTCTCCCAGTAAGGCGCTTGCCTTTCCCCGTCCGCTGCCGCCTCTCCTCCTCCGCCCGCCGCCTCCCCCCTTCCGACGGCCGCGTCCTCTTACCGGCTCTACCACTGCTAACACGGCAGCGCCGCCGTCGTCCCCCCTTGCACAGATCTACAAACGGTGGCCCTGCCGGAGGGTACATTCGGCGACGGCGAGCCTCAAGGAGGCCCAATCTGGCCAAGCCGGGGCTTAGGCCCGCCGGTGACCCTACTCTCCGCCTCACGGTCTTCGCGCAAAGGGTACATTCGGCGACGGCGAGGCTCAAGGAGGCCCGATCTGGCCAAGCCAGGGCTTAGGCCCGCCGGTGACCCTACTCTCCGCCTCACGGTCTTCGCGCAATGTGCATCCCAGCGCCCACGGTATCCTTCCATGCTGCCGCGGGATTCCAACATAACATGGTATGTTCATGAATTTATCAGCCGTTTTTAGACATGTTCCATGTTGGTGTATGGAGATATTTATGTAGCTTTACATTTTGGCAACATATACCAGCAAGTTTTAGCTCAGTGAAATGGCCATATATCAGTACCAAACATGGTATGTTCATGAATTTATCAGCCATTTTTAAACATGTTCCATGTTGGTGTATGGAAATATTTATGTAGCTTTACATTTTGGCAACATATACCGGCAAATTTTAGCTCAGTGAAATGGCCATATATCAGTCATTGCATTCGGCAAAAAAAAAACTCATTTTGGGCCACTGCCTGTTCCATCACATGTACATTTTTCACTGCCTGTTCTAATATCATTATTTATCCTTCTAGGTATTAATCCGGTAGAAGATCCTATTGGGTTTCCCCTATAACACAGTTTATCTCCTTTCCATCTGACAGGTTTTACGATTGGCTTTCACTCAAAGCTTGGAGCATATGATTTTTCCAAAGGACTAACACTATTTTCTATTGATTATTGTACCACTTTCTTTAGTAGTGTTTTCTATTCCTTGCTTCTGATTGCAAAAAAAATATGATAATATGGATCAACCATGTTTTATTTTATCGGAGCATGCGTCGGTTTCCATGCGACAATATGTTTAAGTTTTCAGTTCCCATGGTCATAAAGAATCATGTATACATGGTTAACATGCCTGCCAAATTTGAACATAGTTTATATAATTGCGATGCCCTATGAAAATACCTTTGCCTAACCAATAATCTCACTGGAATGATTTAGAGTCTTCCTGAAACTGTACAAACATTTATGTCTTCAGTCATTTAATCCCTCATGTCTTGCTACCATTTCTGTAAAAAGGTTTTATGTATGTACATTAAATAGCTTGGGGACATGATTTAAATTTACTTAGCAAGTTTTGCCCATCCAACCAATCTTTGCAGGATTCG